>LGRX02012929.1:0-21073 GCA_001247695.2 Cymbomonas tetramitiformis
AAACCAGCCTCCCAGTGTAACACGCCCCGCAAACCAGCCTCCCAGTGTATCACGACCTGTAAACTAGCCTTCCAGCATGACACACCCTGCGAACCAGGCTTCCAGTGTAACACACCCTGTATACCAGCCAGCCGATGTAACACCGTGCTTTGCAAACCAGCCTTCCAGTATAACATGCCCCGCAGGCCAGCCTCTCAGTGTAACAAGCCCCGTAAACCAGCCTCCCAGTTTAACACGCCCTACAAGCAAGCTTCCAAAGATAACACACCCCGCGAACCAGCCTCCCTGTGTAATACGCCCACAAACCAGCCTTCCAGCTCGACACGCCCCGTAAACCAGCCTCCCAGCTTGACACGCCCCGCAGACCAGCCCTCCTGTGTAATACGCGGCGTAAACCAGCAGAACACCACCCGGCGGCATCCTTGTAAGCGGCCTCCATCTTGTTTCTCTGTCTGTCATCTGCCACATGGCAACCTGCCTGTGAAACATGCCCATCAGCCAGCTCGAGTTGGCCGGGCACAGCGCACAACGTACTGCGGCAGGCCGGCCGGACATAGCTGTGAGCCACATCAAGGGCGGCAGACCAGCCGGACATAGCTGTGAGCCACATCAAGGGCGGCAGACCAGCCGGACATAGGTGTGAGCCACATCAAGGGCGGCACCAGTGACATAGGTGTGAGCCACATCAAGGGCGGCAGACCAGCCGGACATAGGTGTGAGCCACATCAAGGGCGGCAGACCAGCCGGACATAGGTGTGAGCCACATCAAGGGCGGCAGACCAGCCGGACATAGCTGTGAGCCACATCAAGGGCGGCAGACCAGCCGGACATAGCTGTGAGCCACATCAAGGACGGCAGACCAGCCGGACATAGCTGTGAGCCACATCAAGGACGGCAGACCAGCCGGACATAGCTGTGAGCCACATCAAGGGCGGCAGACCAGCCGGACATAGGTGTGAGCCACATCAAGGGAGGCAGACCAGCCGGACATAGCTGTGAGCCACATCAAGGGCGGCTGGATCAGACTGTCTGCAGGAGGAAAGCTCCCCTTACATGCAGTCCTACGGTGGGAGCAGGAAGCAGCAGGTCATTGCGTAATTGCGGGGCGCACAATGCGGGGGCTGGGGGCCGCAGGGAGGCTCGTGACGGTGTGGCGCTGTTTGAGCTGTTCGGTGCGCATCTTGCTCGCCCGCACCAGTGCCTGCATGTGCTCCTCCACCACCTGCCGCCCACATTCTCCCCGTCATACAATCAAGCACAGCAACAGCCCGACCCGTAAGTGACCAAGGGCATGCGCCAATACAATTGCAGCAGAGGGCGGGGCACTCTTCATCTGCAGCTGAGGGCACACAATTATATCTGTGGCCGAGGGCGAGCTACTCATAATCTGGGGCCAAGGAGGGGCGACTCTTCATCTGGGGCTGACCGCGAGTGACTCACAATCTGGGACTGGCAGCAAGCGGCACCTCATCTGGGGGTGAGGGCGGGAGACTCTTTATTTGCGGCCGCAGGCGGGCGACTCTTCTTCTGGAGTGAATCTAGGAAGGATGCCCTGGTACCTGCATGTTTGCCATCCATCTGGATTTGGCCATTAGCTCTTTCTTGTACCTCCGGTCGACAGCAACCAGTTCCGCCTGCATCACATGCAATGCAGATCAGCCCATGTGCATCAACCAGGTTCACCTGCGTCACATGCGATACAGATCAGCCCATGTGCAGCGACCAATTCGGAGTCACATGCGATGCAGATCAGCCCATGTGTAGCACACCTTGTGCCTTGACAAGTCTGACAGATACTTAGCACAGCTAACCCTTGCCACCTTGCCACTTCGGACATCACACGACTCACAACTCCACAGTTCCTTCGAAGGAGGGAGTGCTTGGTGTTGGAATTCAGCGGTGGGTAGTTTGCAAAAAGCGAGCGTAAACTTTCATTCACAAAAGATATAGCAGTTCGCAGCTTCAAACGCTGCGAACTCTAGCGCCCAACCATTACTGATTGGGCGAACTAAGTGAAAGTTCACGAACTTAAGTCCACGTGTCACTGTCAGTTCATACCGACCGCCGTGACACGCCTGAGATGGGCCGATGAAATATTACGCACTTGCCGATGGTCATCTATGATCCAACGGCTACGATTAGTTCAACAGATCGACAGATCTAGATCTAAGGGTTTATTAGGGTTTCTTCAGGGTTTGAACATCCTGACTGCTATACAAGGCCTAGACAGTCATGCTGTACACCGAACTGATCAGCAGGCACTGCAGATTCCGATACTTGGCACTATTGCGGCACCGTCAAAGAAGACTCTGATGCCTTGGTATAACATGCCAATCCACATCGCCTTTAGTGCCTTTGGAGGAGACAATGTCCTCACTGCCGCAGCGTCTTCAGAGGAGAACAATCACCAGCAGCATTGCAGTGCCTTGGGCAAAGACACCAACTCGCACCACCACGATGCCATCGGACAAGACAATTATCTGCAGCACCGCAACGCAAGGGTGCCGTTTGGGGTTTTCAGATCTGGCGCTGCGTGGCGCGAGTTGACGGGAGGAAGCGCTAGCGCGCCTTGGCGCTGGCGTGGCGTGAACAATTATCACCTCGCGCCAGACGCTGTCGCGGCGTCAAAAATATTTCCCCACGCCCAGCGCGCGTCAGAAGCGACCCCCAAATCCGACAATTTTGGGGGGAATATTCTTCACTGAAAATCCTTCGTTTTCTTAGTTAAAAGAATTGCTCTGTGACACACAAGATGGGAATATTCGTTGGAGGCTGCAAGGTGGCTGGGTGGGGGACTGGTGGGGGCTTAACAGTGGGTATAAATAAGACTTCCAAAAGCCTGGCGCGTGGTGCGACATCGCCGCGCATCCCGCCAAGCGCCAGCGCGGCGCGGGTTTTGAGGGTGTGGCGCTAGCGCGCCAGGGCGCTGGCGCGGCGTGGAATTGAGGGGCCCGCGCCAAGGCGCTGGCGCAGCGTCACATGCTCTTGGCGCTAGTGGCGCGTCTAAACGCAGACGCGCCGGCGCGTCTAAACAGCACCCTTGCCGTTACGCCTTCAGCGAAAATAAAGACACATATCACCACTATGCTGTCGGACGAGACATCAGCCCACATTGCAGTGGTGACTTTTCGCAAAAGCATAATTGGCACCACGGTACCTTCAGCAAGTCAACTGCACCACCGCTGTGCCTTCGAAAAAGCAGCAATCTGCATTAGCACGGCGCCTTCAGAGCAGGCATCCACTCGCCCTGCCACGGTGCCCTTGAGGAGACAACATGTGGCGCCACCGTGCCGCCCTCGGTGAACATAAGGACCCACTGCCGCAGTGCTTTCGGAGGATACACCAAATGGCACCACCCAGGGGCCTTTGAAGGATAAATCAAACGGCACTGCCATAGTGCCTTTGATTGAAGCAACAAGCCACACCACCGCAATGCCTTCGGAGGAGACAACGACCCGCACCACCGAAGTTACATGCAGCCACAGTTCCTTGCAGCAAGCCAACGAGACGCACCACCTCAAAGCCTCTGGCAAAGACAACAACTGGGACAACCACAGCACCCTCGTCGAGTCCCAAGACCTGCACTGCCGCGTTGCCCTCGGAGCAGACAATGAACTGCAAACCCACATTTTCTTCCGGCGAAACAACAACGCACACTGCCACGAAGTCTCTGGCGAAGACAATGACCGCCGCCGCCACATTGCCTTTGGAGGAGACACTGACCCGCACCACTAGAATGCCCTCGTCTCTCTTGCAACTCGCATCCGGGGCTTATTCACGGAAGCTGCCTCGCATGCAAGTCGACACACCTTCAAGTGGTGGTTCTCGAGATCCATCTGCTGGCTCCTCTCTGGATCCGGGTCCAAAACGACGCGCCCACCCTTCGCCGGCTCCGTCAAGTCCGTCTGCCATCACAACTGCAGCCGCCTTAGAGGAACGCCTGCAGCCCGGGCTTGCAGGCCACCACTTGACAAGGGGACTATAGTTGCGCAGGTAGATCTCGAAGGTGAAACGGGAGAAGGCAAAGTCACACTAAGTCCACCGAGCCGACCACAACAAGTTGTGTGGTTAGAGGCACGAGAAGTGGCGGTGGATGCCAAGAGGGACATTTTCACCTTAGAGGTCACGCGGCGGTGAGGCGGGGGCTTGGGGGGCTCTCGCAGGGCCTTTAACACATTGTTAATAGTCGTGTCCACCTCACTGAGGAGAGCTGTGAGCTGTACCACCAAAGCGAGAGAGCATCACTGATGGTAGCAAAGGCAATGAAACCTCCTCCAGGCGAGATTGGGAATGTTGTGCTCAAGTGGCCTCACCTCGATCCAATCATAGGCCGTGCAGAAACACGGACCAATAAGAGGTTGTGCAGAGTGACTGTGCGGAACGGACGGAGTGTGAAGCCAAAACTATCACAAACTCGGCCCTAGTTCTGACAAAGTATGAGAGAATGCTTACCCTAGTGCCCACCTTTGATGATGGTACATCGAGTGATATATACCGAAAAATGGGTACTAGGTACTAGGTACTAGGTGCTAGGTGGTAGGTACCACATCCAGCAAATCACCACCAAGAGCTTGCTTTGTGTCCTACATACCACACACACTGAACGGTATGCGGTCCGCTGACGAAAGCCAGCCCACCATTATCCCAGTGGATGTGAGAGGCATTCAGGAACTTTAGAGCTGCACATCAGAAATATGGAATCTACCGACCCGGGGGACTTTTTGTGCCTCTCTCACACGGGCCGCATAGGGAATTTTTAATCAGAAGCATCATTCAGGTCAGAGGGAGAGAGCCAGGGGAGAGACTGGTGGGAGAGGAGGAAGTGAATGCGAAGAAAATGGGAGAGAGCAAAGGAGAATTACCATACCGCAAGATACCTAGATACAGACTTGTGACAAAGCTTGACTGTCGTCGGGACCCTCCTGCTGCCCTTCCTTGTTTAACACAACAGTCACAACGACTGTAGGTTATCAAGTCTATCAACGTGGCATTCGCATAACGCCGGCGACCAAGGAGAGCTACGCAAAACTCGAGAATCTGGGCCAGTAAGTCAACTGTACACCTGTACCTGATACCTTGGGTGTGGACTCGACTTTGCTCTTAGGGGAAGGGCTCAGGAGCCGTGGTTGCTTGGGCTGCGGATGTGAAGGGAGGCATGCTTCGGTTCCAGTCCGGGTGTCCGTCGACTGACAGTACACGTGGCCCTCGAAACCGAAGGAGCATGACGGACCAAGCAGGGAGAGTAAGGGCGGGAGGAGCATGCCAAGTCGAAACAAGCAGGGAGAGTAAGGGCAGGAGGAGCATGAGAAGTCAAGCAGGGAGAGTAGGGGCTAGTAGGAAGGTGCATGCCGCCCAGCCCAGTGGCACTGTGGGCTGTGACTCTCTAGGCTCTGTATGCTGGTACGCCTGCCTAGTGCGGATGCAATGCCGGTGCGTGTGGGAGGGCACACATGAGAAGCAGTCGGCAAACCACCGACGATATACAGAATCGGAGGCTCACAAAGAAGGGGGCAAGGATTCACAAGGGGCTGAAGCCCACCCCCAAAAAGTGAAGAAAGAAGAGAGAAAAAGGAGTAGGAAAAGAGGAAAAAAGAACAAAGAACAAAGGGGGGTGGGCGAGAGTCATCTCCCTATCATCCCACTGGATGTTAGAAGCATTGAGAAACCGGGCGCGGCCGTGAGTGCCCAACAAATGGAGTCCGCATTACACAGGATGGGTTCTGCTGAACAGAGCGCATCATGAGTGAGTGTCCCGCATTTGTTGGGCACACACTCACGACGCGGTCTAAAAATGGCTCATGGAGGAGCGCCTGTCCGTTGGGCCGTTCCTTGCCTCATGCCAGTTCAGGTCCCAACAGAATGGTTTCCACGGAGAGGGAATGGGGTGGCTAGGACGACGGATATTGCTATGACATCATCCGGGTAGACGGGTCCGCCCGTTGGCCCAGGCCTCCAATAGGCCACTCCAGTCCGTCTTAGCCCCCTGGGCCGAGGTGTGACAAGATATCAACCACATCGACCAACACAAACTGAATGCAAAGTGGCATGGATGATGTGATCTTCCCATCATTGTTGAACACATTTGTTGATTCCAAGGGGTCTCGGTACAAACCCTGTTGGCATGCCTCCCCGCTACTCACAATTGAGGAATTGATAATAGTCGTCAATGAATGCAAACCGATGGATGAAAACTGCAAGATGCATGAAAGCGGCAACCAAATGCAAGCACGCATGCTCCCCGCACAAAACAAGGGAGGACACAGAGTGTGGTGGCACAACACTCTGCCTCTCCTCACAACAAAAGCAAACTAGTCTCCTCCATTCATCAAGAGGCAGTATCCGCCACAGATGTACCGAGGGGACAAGGGCATCCCAACACCCACTTCCAACTAGCAGCCATCCCCGTTCACAACGAGGTGCCAACAACTCATACTTCGGTCCGTGAACGCGAGTCCCCCGGCACATGTAATAGCCAGGAGGCACTAGACAAGAAAGAGAGCAAGCCCCATACGGACCCACGACGCTCCTAAGGAGGCATTGCCCGCCACAAAAGCACCATTAGGATTACCACATCCTATCACCCACCTCCAACCAGTGGCCATCCCCATTCATACCCCAACCCCATTCACACCGAGTTGCGAGTACCTCACATTGTGCTAATGAACACGAATCCTCCAACAAGTGCGATAACCATATTGCACGTGACGAGAAAGAGAGGAAGTTTTAGACGAATCTGGGATGCTCCTTAATCAAAAATACCACACACTGAACGGCATGCGATCCGCCGACAAAAGCCAGCCCACCATCATACCAGTGGAGTGAGAAGCATTCAGGAACAGAGCGGGGCCGTGGCAAGATACCATTCACTTCAACATATCCCAAACCAAGCGCAAAGCGAACCCATCACAAACACGAATCACAACCGAAAATGTGGGGTAGCTGGGAGCTCATCCAACTTTGCACCGCAGGTCCGTCATGGAAATATTCCAATCCGGTGCTCAAGCCCAAGCAAGCTAAAGGTTTCAAATCAAACAGGCGATCCCAGCTGCGGTGCACGCTCCACCAAGATCTCCCATACTCGCTATGGGCACCCCAAAAAATGTTTCCTATTGTCACTGGCATGGACGTCTGATGGAGAACAAACCAAATACGGACACCTAAGTGCTCGTATCCAGTGAACGAAAAGAACAAGTGCGGGCACCGAAGTGCTCCCCGCAGAATCAAGGGAAGACACAGAACGTGGACATCACCACCCTCCGCCTCTCCTTGCAGCAAAGGCAGACAAATTCACCAAGCTCTCCAAGAGGAAGTGCCCGCCAGAAAGGCAGGGACAACCGCGTCCCAACAACCACTTCCAACCGGCGGTCGTCCCCATTCACAACGAAGAGCCAGTACCTCATATGTGGGCAACATACAAACACACACACCGATGTGGGATGTGGGCTTGGTGGTGGAGGGGCAGCCGTAGAGGGGCTCAGGTGGCCCAGTGAGGCTCAAGGGGCACAGGGGTGGTCCTGCGCGTAGGCTTGATGGTGGAGATATGGCTTGCGCAGCTCAGGGGGCAGGGATGAACCGGCTTCAGGCACAAGGCAGCAATGCGCCGTCGGTGCGGATGCAGCGGGGCTCGGGTGGCTCAGTAAGGCTTAAGGGCTCCCATTCTTCACTACTATTCTCCGGAGAATACGGATAAGTGTCCCGAAGTGTGTGTTAAATCCTTTGATCCCCGCGTAGGTACATAGTGCAGCTCAATATGTTTAAATTGGAGCGCAGTGGAATTTAGTGGTTTCTGCCACGTGTAGATCAAATGATCCGTGCCATGCTTTGCAGATCTAGTGACGGTTCGTGTCACGTGTAGTAGGCACGGTAACTAGACAAAAAGCGCGTGAAGCTACATCGGCTTCAGCTCTGTTCTTTTGCCTTCGGTAAAAGAACTTCACGAAAATATTTCCTTCGGGGATATTTTCTGTGTGGCACACTGTAAGTAATTCAATCCCTTACTCCTGTAGAAGTAAGCAATCCGGAATCTGCACCAGCACAATGATTGGTAGCACAGACAGCCAGCAACTAGGGGAGCCTGAGCCTACACCGAGTGGTGTGGGTACCCCGGGTGCGACTGTATCTCCTCCAGCACCATCGCTGGAGGTGCAGTTGTTGCTTCAACAGATGCAGCACCAGCAAGAGGCCCACGATGCGGCCCTGAAGATCCAACAAGCAGAGAGGAAGCAGCACGACCTGCAATCTCAACTGCTTACAGAGCAAATCAGTGCTCTGCGGGCCGACGCTGCGAAAGCTCGGTCCGACAAGGAAGAGGCCACAGCGGCGACGACGTTGACTGGCGACGCAGAGCTAGAAAAGCTCAGACGTCTTCCTTACTGTCCCTACGCACTCGTGAATCCCTTTCCGACACGTCCGGACACGCTGACGGACTCGATGCCCAAGTTGTTCGACCTTTACGGGGACAAGACACACGCGGCGTTGAGTAAGAAGTCCAACTCCTCGATGAAGTACGAGCAGATGGTGCTGGGACCAGCACTCGCGTACTTTCACGACGCGATCGTCTACGAGGAGGAGACGGTGGACCTGCTGCAGAACCTGCCCGAAGCGGAGTACACCCCGTTCTTGGCAGAGCTCTGGAACAGGATGCTGCGGGGGCACTACACCAAGAAGGGTGTTTACGGGATGTTGTGCAACCGCTACACCATGATTGGGTACCGGGCGATGCTCGAAGGCGACAACGAAGCTCACTGTGGAGCTGATGTTGTACGGGCAAAGCTTGCCTTCATGAAGCAGAAGATCTACGCGGGCACTGAGGGCGTGGTGGCGGACACGGTCCTGACAAAGTGGTTAGCAGAGTTCGACTCCTCCAAGGCCAAGAACGTGATGACGGTGACGGCGAAGCAGGCGGCGGGTGCTGCAGACCGGGCACAACGCAGCGACCATCGAGTTGGAGGTGGTCGTGGAGGAGATCGAGCTCTTCCGCCGAATTCCCTGGGTAAGGGCGGTAAGCCCGCTAATCCCCGTGGGAAGCGGGATTAAATGTGCCTCGGGGCACCTGACCTAACCCCGCTCGCTCCGGGGGTTCAGGACAAACAGCGTACGATACACGAGTAAGTACATTGTCGCAAAGGAGCATGGCGCGCTGGGGGCGCGAGCAGCGAAGCACTGCAATGGATCGCTCGAGGAGCAAAGATGCGGTGGGTGAAAGGCCCACCACCCGACTTCGACCACGGGACCTCTCTGCGGGATCTGACGCAGCAGCAGGAGTGGTTGGACATCGAGACAGACAGAGCTTTACGGTCTGGAGCATGGGTACGGGAACGCCGAAGACGTCACGTTTTGCGGGTGTTTCTGGTGCCCAAGCCAGGCACGAACTCTTGGAGATTGGTGATGGACTTCCGGTGGCTGAACGAGTTCTGCGTGAAGTCCAAGTGCAAGATGGAGACCCTGAAGAAGCTGCTAAGGCTGGCGAGTCAGGGCGACTAGTGCTTCACCTTCGATCTCAAGGACTGGTACCACGCAGTTGGGATCGACCCGGACTTTCAGGAGTTCATGCAGTTCGACATCCAGGGGGTGTTGTACCAGTGCGGTGGACTCCCCTTCGGGTGGAAGGACTCACCATAAACCTTTGTCAAGTTGATGAAGACGCTCGTGGAGCTGATTCGCTCTCCGCAAGCGGGGGAGGATCGGCAAAAAGTCAAGAAGCTGAGAGATGGACAAGAAGTACGACGACGCTGGGCGGTGAGGCGACGAGAAGGAGGACTTCGACGAGGCTCACACCGAGCAGGCGCGAGGGTGTTGCCCTACATGGACGACTTCATGGTGATCACCAAGACGCAAGACGATGCCTTCGTGCAAGGGGATCGAGTGAGCAAACTTCTACCTCGACTCGGGTTATTCCGGAACGAGAAGAAGGGTCACTGGGAGCCTACACAGCTGGTGGAGCACTTGGGACTCGAGGTGGACTTCGAGGACTTATTCCGGGTGACGGAAAGAAGACTCAAGAAGATCCACTCCAAGGCCACGGCGATCCTCTGCAGAGCCACTCGAGAACAACACTAGGTGCAAGCTCGAGAGCTGGCGGGGTTCAATGGACTCTGCCAGTCGGTGTACCTTGCTCTCCCGACGGCGAGGCTGTACCTTCGAGAGCTTTACTTCGTGCTCGGCAAGAAGAGCAGTTGGGGATCCAAGGTGAAGCTGACAAGGCAAGCCTGGGGAGACCTACAATGGTGGGCCAAACTACCGGCGACGAGTCGGTGGAATGGGCGCAAGATCTGGCGGGGTCCGACAAGGGCGAAGCTGCACACCGACTCCTCCCTGTTGGCGTGGGGAGGGGTGCTGAATCTGAAGAAGGAGGCACGCGGGTTCTGGAACGACGATCTTCAGAAGCTGCACATCACCCACCTCGAGCTCAAAGCGGTCTACAAGACGGGCAGATCGTTCCTCTCCGAGTTAAAGGGGAAGGTGGTACGGCTGTACTGCGACAACCAGGTGGTGATGGCGATGCTCTCGCACTTCACGTCACGAAACCCGGAGCTGATGCGACGTATGCGGAAGCTCTGGTTGCTCCTCGACTTACACGACATTGAGTTGCAGGCGAGGTACATCCGCGGCAAGGCCAACAAGTGGGCGGATCGGCTGTCGCGAGACAAGGACCTCGACGACTGGAGGATCAACAAGAGGTGGTTCAAGTGCGCCGAGGAGCAGTGGTGCGAGCACTCCGTGGACCGCTTCGCCTCCGAGATCTCGGCCCAGCTGCCGAGGTACAACACTGCCTGGCACGACCCGGGCTGTGAGGGGGTGGACTCGCTGGCGTACGATTGGCGGGGGGAGCACAACTGGGTGAATCCTCCGTGGGGCCTACTGGACGAGGTGGCTCACAAGCTGCGAGAAGAAGGAGCAGCGGCGACGGTGGTGGCACCGTACTGGCCGGGGCAATCGTGGTTCCGAGAGTTGCAGGCGCTGGCTGCGGAGGTGGTGATCGTGCCCCGACGCAGGGACCTCTTCACTCCTAGCAGGCTGGGAGGATCCGAGCTGCTCGGAGCCTCAAGCTGGGACTCAGTCTTGTTTCACATCCCCAGCTCCTAGTGAGTGTTCACTTGAGAGCGGGGGGTGTGGGGGCAGGACAGATCGGCGAGGAGATCAACAAGCCAGAAGAAGCGAGACCCGGGTGCAAAATAGAGGTATTTTGGCCGGAGGATCGGATGTGGTACCCCGGGATCGTGGGGACCACAGGTGAAGATGGAAGAACGAAGATCGTCTACGACAACGGTGACGTGGAGAACGTCGTGCTGAAGGAGGAGAAATATCGAGTATTTCCCTCAGAAAATGAAGAAGAACATCCGCAGCAGCAAGTTACAGCGACTCCGTGGAAGACTGTGCTGCTGAGACACTGGACGGAGAAGCTGGGGGACAACTAGCACTCCGACACAGCAGCAGCGATGCAGGCAACGGCGCTGGAGAATCGACAGCCGACAACTACGAGGGGCACTGGAAGAAGTTCGTGAAGTTCTGCACCGAGGAGAACTTGCAGTGGTTGCCGGCAACAGCAGTCACTGTTCAACTGTACATGGCCGCACTACAAAAATCAGGTACGGTGAAGGGCACCTCCCTTCAGCCGTACTTGTCGGCCATCAACAGCTTCCACGAGGACTTCGACTATCAGGGGCCATCGAAGGGCCGGGCTGCCACACGTGCTGTGAAGGGCATGACAGCGATGCGGACAGCGGCAGCAGAGCAGCAGAACGTCACGGAGACGGTGAGGACTTATTTGCCGGCGTCGGCAGTAAGGTGCGTACATAAAGCTGCTCTTCAGTTGCCTCTTGCGACAGAAGGACAACGGAAACTCCTCCGTGCTTGTGTGTACGTAGTTGTGGCGTTTGTAACGTTCGGCCGACCGCTGACAGGCACGGCGATGCTGCGGGAGAGCTTGCTGAGGGACAGCAACGGACTCTCGATCGTGCTAGAGAAGGAAAAGGGCAAGAACCACCTCTTGTGTAAGAGGAGGCTCTGCATCCCCAGGGGGGGTTGGCAGAGCTGCACGAGCTGCTCGATCGGTGGGAGCAGACTCGGGATGAAGACTGGCTGCAGGCTGCTTCGACAAGTACAGCAAAAGCAGCGGACACGGTCAGCTACTGGAGGCTGCCGTGTGACAAGAAAAAGAACGTTGATGCGAACGAATGGATTGCTTGTGCCTTAGGGCACGTGGGGTGTGTCCCTCCGGAAGGGGGGCATTACACAGCCCACTGCACCCGGAAGGGTGCCACTATATGCTCACGTGCAGTGGGAGTAGTGATGCCGGCGCTCCCCGCAGAGATCAAGGGAGGACACAAAGCGAGGCATTCACCCCACCCTGCCTCTCCTTGCAAAGAAAACACTCTAGGCTACCTTATTCCCCCAGAGGCAGCACCAATCAGAAAGGCACCACAGCGACAACCACACCCCTACACCCACATCCATCCCGTGGCCGTCCCCATTCATAACGAGGTGCTAGTACCTCACATCGTGGCCAATGATCACCAGTCCCCTAGCACGTGAAACAGCCATGAGGTACTAGACAGAAGGGAGAGCAAGTTCCATACTAATCTGGTACTCCCCGAAGAGGCAGTGCCCAGCAAGTAGGCACCATAGGGACCGCCATGCTCCAGCACCCACATCAATCCTGTGGCCGTCCCCGTTCATAACGAGGTGCCGGTATCTCATATCGTGGCCAATGATCACCACTCCCCCAGCATGTGAAAAGGCCATGAGGTACCAAAGAGAAGCGAGAGCAAGTTCCAGACTAATCCTGATACCTTTCGGTGTGACGGTGTATGGGGGATCAGGGTCTTGGGCGTATGGGGTCCTTCAAAAGACGCAACGGCGCTTTAGGGAGCGGCGGTACATGGAGGAGAATGTGGGAGGAGGAAGAGCAAGTGGATGGCAACGGGGGCAAGGAGAAGTGCACTTGGCAGTCCCATGGGATGCAAGGAAAAGTGAATTCGGTTGCTCTCTTTGGCGCTTGCACGAGGGGTCGTCGGGATGATCATCCGTCGGGCCATGGGGCGATGCCCAACTAGAGATGGTTGGCGCTGGATTGGTGGAGGGGTTGTGAGAGGAGGCATGGATCCCAACCGGGATCGGGGGGAAGGGGCTTGACGAGAGGAGGTGGGGAGGTTGGCGCGGATGGACAAGGCTTGGGAGGACGCGTTTCAGGAAACGGACTATGCTACACCGGATGGCATGGTGGCGGGACGCATGAGCAGCCCGGGTAGGCTTCTGGTGGGAAACAGGACGGAGGGCATCGCAGCTCTTAGAGAGCATGGAGGATGTGCGGCGATAAGCAGAGAATCTGTGGATGGTGGGGGGCCAATGATAGGGTTCTGCCAGGGCTCGGTCCGCAGAGGCATCCATGGGCGCAAGCGGGGCCCAGTCAAACAACCTCGAGGATATCTTGGCCAAGATATCCTCGAGAGTGGGATGACCTCTCATCGCCAGGCCCAGAGAGTGGGATGTGAAATCGAGAGCAGAGCAAGGCTTCATCAGAGCAAGCGATGGCCTTGGCTTAGGAAGGAGCGGCCACTTTGATGGGGGCGAGCAGGCGGGTGACCCCGCTTCTTGAGGGGGTCGTCGGCATGGGGGGAACTAGTGGGGAGAGTGCTGAGCGAGTTGCAGGTGGAAGGTTTACAGATGGAGTTGACACACGCTTGGCCCCTCAAAGCGGGGGGGGGCATCCCGGTAGCGATGACCACTTACAACAGGTTGCACGGCAGCATACAGCGTCTCGTCATCTTCCCTGCCCATGAGGCGAGGTCGCTAACCGTGCCGGAGCTAACACTTACGAGCAGCTATTGGGAAGGTGACGACCAGTTGGTGAACTATTGGCCCCCGGGAGGGCTTGGGACACCCAAGCATACGTGGGGATGGGACCCCAAGCGACAGTTACAGTGCAAGTGTAGAGCGCATTTCTCATGTTCGCAGATCGTTCAGATTCCTAGTAGGGCATTTAGTGCTATGGGTTCAATCCCATAGGGTTGGTATTGGGGGTAGAGGGTTGCAAGCGCAGACCGATGGCGGGCGCACAACATCAGATGGGAGCAGTTCAGTTTATCATTCTCAACCTCTTGGGACAGCCCTTGGGAATACCGGCCGTGTCGTGGGTGGACAAGCTCTTGAGACAAGGCCTTAGGGCAGGTAGGGAGCAAGGTGATGGTCCTGAGCATAGGCTTGGTGGGGGTGAGATAGCTCGAGCAGCTCAGGGGGCAGAGGTGAACGGGCTTCACAAACACAGCAAGAGTGCGCCGGCACTGCAGTTGCAGAGGGGCTTAGGTGGCCCAGTGAGGCTTAGGGGGATTCATTCTTCACTAGTGAGCTCCAGAGAATCTGGATAAGTGTCCTGAAGTGTGTGCTAAATCCTTTGATCCCCGGTGTGGGTACCTGGTGCAGCCGAACTTCTGTGGTTACATGGTCCCAAAGGAATCGGTGCAAGGATAACCCACGCACAACATATGTATGTAGTGACCCCTGAATAATTGTGATAGGCAAAGCACTGCCGTTGGTTAACCGTATAGGGCGTTCTGCGAATAAACTTTGATGCATCAAAGGTTCAAACCCCGACTTCACAAACGTGCTACTTCATCCTGTATGCTGTGGTAAGAAGGTAAGTTTGGCGGAAAACGCATCTCACCATATGGCAATTCGTTTTCGGAGTTGCGCAAGTGCCGGCTAACTGTAGGTGCTGCAGCACTAGGCAAACATGCTGACACATATTGCGTACGCAAACCCACCTCGCCACCAGCAAGTATATTCCGCAGGCATCTTCAGGTAGGAGCCGATATCAATTTTGGGCGGGCGTGGGATGGATATGGGGGGACGTTGCCAACCTCGTCAGGCTTTCCGAAGAGCTTCACGTTGCGCACACCCTCCGCCATTTCAACGACTGTGGCACATTAAGACGCAGTTTCAGATCACACGTTTACTCTATGAAGAGGTGGGCATGCACTGAAGGCTCGGGAAACACACGCCAATGGGAGAATTGATAACGCAGGGATGAGGTGGAGCTGAGGCACTTTGCGCAAACCGCCTCCAAAAACCTCGAGGGATACTTGAGGGCGCAACACCATGTGCTGAAAGTGAGAGGTCGGCGTCACGAGGGGGAGTATTTCGTCTCCCCCACCAGTGTGTTCCCTCTTGCCGCGGTTTGTTCCGCACCCCACCAAACCCTTGCAGCTCAGGCTGAGGAGTTCGAAGGCGGCCACAACAGGGAGCGCTTTCCAAGGTGAAGACGAGCTTCTCTGAGAAAGCCATCTCACCTACAGAAAATACATCCGGCTGCGGCAGGCTCCAGCGAATGAGGCGTGAAAGCGGGAAGTGCCTGTTGCAACAGTGCGCACATCGATATTACAGTTAAACTGGTATGAAACGCAAGTCTTGTTGCGCCAGTCCCTAACGAAATAAGCGCGAAAGGGGCAAGTGCCTGTCAGACAAGATCGCACCTTCATTATAATCGTAAAAGACTAGAAATGCGTCCGGGTGGGGCAGGCTCTTGTGGATAAGATGCAAAAGCAAAGGTACCTACGGTGCTGGCGCGGCATATTTTCGGCGCAACGTCCGCTGAGGAGTCTGGAAAGATCAGGAAAGTCCCGCAGGAGGAGCTATGCAAAAGAACGTCTGGAAAGGTAGCAACAGGTGCGCACTAATTTGGTTAGGTAGGTCAGGGAGGGCGAAAGGAAGCTCACCCCAAGAGCACGCCGTCGTTCAGGTCTTCAATCTTGAGACCCGTGACAGTCACCTGCTGACATCAAAGACTTGCTGTTTGACCACGAGTGCCGGATGGAGATGTGTCGAGAATCAAATGGGTTGCGTATACTCGGAAAGGCGATTGAGTGAACTCAAAGCTTCAGTCCGGGAAAACGTTTATACCTGGACGTGAACCGCGATATCTTGATCGCCGTTTTTAAGAAACGCTTGGCACTTTGCACTCTGACTCCGTGCAAGTTTCTTCAGCACTTGCGTCGGGCTAGTTAGGCTATCGGCCTGAAGGGCTGGGGAGTGTTCTCTTAAGGCCTCGCTTGTCATAGATATCTCCGACAGATCGATGGAAGGTGCTGTATTTCGTTTCTGGTTAGAGGGTGGTGTTGTGCAGTTATCTTGTTCCATCGAATTGAACTGACGAGTCACGCAACCATATACAACGAATAGCGTGAGGCACGCAAGTCAATGAAAGGCCAACACTGCCCCGGTGCTTGAGGGAAGCCTACAAGAGCAAGGCGTGGTCGCATACTGAAACCTTAAAACATACTCTGGAAAAACGGCAGCGGGGAAAACAGAAGGCCATAGGCATAAATGATTGCCGAGTAAATCACACGCGCTTACGCGTCCAACACGAAATACATAGTCCGCCTTCGTAAGCTGACGCCAGTGTCCAAGAGATCGTGAGAGGACGTGACCATACCTGTTCGGCAGACGTGGCGTTCTCTTCGCTGTGCAAACGGTCCATCGACGTCCTGGCAGCGATGAAACTCTCAGCTACTTCTCTAATGGGAGAGGAATAGATTTTGTCATCCTTCTCATATGTGGGATTGTTGCGAACAGTTGCGCCGGTCCCGACGAGAGACGACCACAACTCTTCCTGACAGGCGTCGTTCTGAGTGGTATCGGGAATACGATCGACTTCCTCCGAGGTATCAGAATTTGCCATTGTCAGCTTATCGTTTTCGGCTATAAACACATAAATGGTTCATGCAGTCCTCATATATCGGTGCCTTTTTTAAAACGAGAAATGTTTTGACGCATTGATGTAGGTTTTCAAATCCGAATTCAAATGGGGGCCTTTTCGTCCAAATGAGTATCCAGTATATACCGTTCAGTCTGCATCTCGATCTGCATACGATTTTGCAATGCATTCCGATGGTGGCATCCCCCATCGGAAGGGGGGGATGCATTCCCATCGCCATCCCCATCCATGATGGCCCCCCATCCCCTTCTCCCCCTTTTCTCCCCCTTTTCTCCCCTTTTTTCTCCCCCCTTTTCTCCCCTTTTTCTCCCCCTTTTCCCCCTTTTTCTCCCCTTTTTTTCTCCCCTTTTCCCCTTTTTTCTCCCCTTCTCCCTTCTCCCTCCGAAAATTTCCCCTTTTACCAGACCTCTGCTCCTTATGATTTGGAACCTGGCCAAATTACCTTTATACCATATTACCTTATTTACTTACTTAATCAGCAGCAGCAGCAAAGCGCGAATCCCAACGGGCGACACAGACGAACTTCTGATCTCACGATCGCCAGACGCTAACGATGACAGTGCCACTGCAGTCGCGTGGACACATTTACCGCGACGCCACCCACGCGTTATGGCATGGCATGTTGGGATGCAAAAAGCGAAGCACATGATCCTACGGTCAGATGGCCTAGTGGAGATCTCTTTTTGAGATCGATCCGCCTAGTACATAATGCCATTTGGTGGCAGGAATACAATAGCTGCGCTCGGCTGGCATATTATTATTTCGTGTCACTTTGTTGCAGAAAATAATGGTTCTGCTAGTGTTCGCTGATATGACCTGTAACGGTTGGTTACACACGAACCCGGATAGACAGATTGCAGTTCGGTGAGGAAAGCAATAAGCATCTGTATCATCATGGGGTGTCGTCTATCCTAACGCCCATCCATTTTCCTGTAAGCAAAACGGGTCAGAAAACATGTTCTGAGGTCAGGGACTGGTGCTGTTTAAAAAAACATGGCCTCTGCCACCACTGAATCCTTGGCACATGTGCCTTCGAAAGATAGCGACTTGGATAGAAGTGTCACTGAAGGCCATTGTTCCTGGTGTTTCCACAAATCTACTCATGTAAGGGACATTTTACCTTCTTCCAACGACACGTGCCACAAATTGTGGAAGGACGCGATACCGTCCGCTGAAATCATTCTGGAAGCTCGCGCCAGCTTCTTTGTTATCTTAATGTAACAGACTTAGCTCAATAATCCAACCTTCACATAATATGTTTTGGCAAGGTGTTTATGAACTCCGCTGTCAAAGCGTTTTATCTGGCTGAACCTTTTTTGTTGGCACAGGATCTAATAGGCAAACGACTCCACGGCGGGGTTACCCGGGCCATCCGCTGTTGCAACAGGTATTGCGTTATGCACACTGTCCCCCTCCTTGCATGCGTATATGCATCACGTGCAGAAAGCGTGACGAAGGCGGTTGAGAGACTCGCGTACGTGGTCCATGTTTATAAGAATGTATCACACCAATATTTCTACAGGAGCAGCCACTTCTAAGATTTGGGCGCACTTGGTCGCTGTTCATTGACCCACCCCACGACCTCACGACTTCTCTAGGATGTCTATCCTTGAGGGAAAATTATTCCCTGTTTTTCAACACCTGCTGCGACAGGCAGAGACAGGCAGTTACTGTACGTTGTGACGTTCTGCTATTAGCACGGCACTACAACGCAGGATATTCTCAATTCTTCAGGAGAGCCTTTGTTTGCGTGACGGGTGTTTTCGATCTCTGGTCACCGGCAAATCTCACCAGTTCTTCAGGACAACTTGTCGGCCCACAGAGCACTATTGTTCGCGCACGCTACCTTCTCATCGTTTTTTGCTCTCTTATTTAAAGTCCTACTGCCTATGTCCTGAATTTCGGCACTTTCAATAAGGGCATAAGTTCTGTGGCCCCACCCACGTTTTTAATTGGCAGTCACAATTGGAATGCCGATACATTTGCAGGTGCGGTAGGCGAACTCTGAAGTGCCGTGCCAATGGCTGCTCGGCTCACACTCGGGGGATACCAGGTGGGTGGAGAACTTCAATCCCATCATTATTGCTACGATGCATGCACTTCTCGTACGTGCCGCCACTGCTGATCATATTCACTATTTTTTCGTTCCTACAAGCCTACCGGGGTGAGTGGTTTTTGTAGCGCAGAACCCGGGAAGATGGTGGCTGGGGGTACAGGTGGTAGCAACGACGAGTGCTATCTTCATCGTGGGCTCATTGGATCTTGGGAAGATAGGGGCGGGATGCAGCGGCTCACTCCAGAGGTGATTGGCGTGCGATCGTGGATGACCGCCGATTCCCTTCATGCTGTGTAAATTGCATTATCCTATGTCTTGTGAAGATTCGCTTTCCTGCCGTTATTCCAGTATTTGAGCTGCTCCAGTAGCAATTCCATATGTTGTGAAGATCGCTTGCTGCCACATCTTGTAGAGGAGCTTCGGGTGTTGGGAGGGCACAGGGGTGGTGCTCGTGGTGTGCACGCAAGACCAAGCACGAGACCATCTCCATCTCTGACAGCACCACCCAGGTTCTATCTCAGGTAAGGCTGCCATGGTTCTCTCTTTCCGATCTCTTATTAACTCCTCACATCGACACGTGATGGATGAACCGAGTGTTTGTTGTCGACGGGTGCCTCAAGTTGCGCCTCTCTTGCGTTATAAATCCGAGTGCGCGTGTTTTGATACGCTTTTAGCTTAGTTCCTTAAGCCAGGGCTTGCCACTTTCAACTTGTAAACACTCTGGATGTCGCCGGTCTCTTTGGATTAAAGAGTGTGTAGGCAACCAGACCTCAAGTACAATTGGGTGCCTGAGTGGATGAATCTCACACACAACTGGACTGTGTGGGTGTCCGGAGCTCTCTCTCTCTCTCTCTCTCGTTTGAATGTCTAAACGTCTCGGGAGAGGAGCTGGTCAGTAGTCCAGCTGTTCACGTGGCAGGGGTGAGTGGCTGTTTGGGTATCAGAAGGCAATGAGTGCTGTGTCGGCCTCGCCAAGGACTCCGGTGCCATCGTCGCCAAGGACTCCAGTGTCGACCTCACCAAAGGCTCCGGTGCCGGCCTCGGGGGTACTGGATGCAATAGGGCTTGGCAGTCTGGCTGGGCATTGGAAGCTGCAGTGCACAGCGTGCCACGGCGCAACTGTGCTGTGCTCCAAGTGCAAGGTGTGCTGGCTTTGGCGCATCCCCGCAACGTCGGGCGGGTATGGGCCCCGGAACTGTAGGCGACTACAGGGATACTGACACTAAAGAAGCTACAGGGTTGGAGAGCTCGAATGGAAAAGTCCAGGCCACTATGCGTAGTGCAAGTGCCACGTGGCCCTCGAGCTCTACCCGGGCCAACTTTGTGTTTTGATTGTGGAGCGTGGTTTTGGTGAACACAGGTGGCCTATGCAAAGGACGGCGCCTCAAAGTGTGCTTGTTGCCAGGTATTGCTAATCCCCAAAGGCCCAAGCACCCTAACAAATGCCCAAAGCCAAAGGCCCGAGTGCAGTATCCTGCAATCGTGAGGCCCATCCCTGCTTACAGTCGTAAACGCATTTAGTGATGTATCATCCCCTGCCAGTTATCAATGTGCGAGATGCCCTACACCTCCTGCGAATGCTCGATGAGTGGGATCAGACCTAATTTCACGGCCACTCTGCAATTTCTGGGATGCGGTTCAATCCCTGCGATTACCAATAGCGGGGCGGCTCGTTGGCAGCTAGGCTTCAGTAGATAGAACGGACCACTTGATAGATCAGTGGTCAAGCTGACGCCGATCAGATCAAGAGAATCTGATCCACCTGCAGATTTGTGGTCAAGCTGACGCCAGTTGGGTGCCGTGCCTCCTCCTGCCTCCGACTCCGGACCGCAGGGGAACTTCACCGACTGGCAGGAGGCGTGCGAGCTCGCCAAAGTAAGCATGCGCGGAATATGCTCACACTGTGGCGAGCCTTCCGTGCACTCGTTGCTGAAGCCTGCACGTACCACAACAAATCTTCTGAGAATGCGGTGACACCCCCTTTAGCCCTGCATTCCGTGCCAGGTCCATCGCCTTAACTGCAGGGGCGGGGCTCAAGCTGATGAGGGCTGCAGCAGGGGCCGGGCTCAAGCTGATGAGGCCTGCAGCAGGGCCCGGGCTCAAGCTGATGAGGGCTGCAGCAGGGCCCGGGCTCAAGCTGATGAGGGCTGCAGCAGGGCCCGGGCTCAAGCTGATGAGGGCTGCAGCAGGGGCCGGGCTCAAGCTGATGAGGGCTGCAGCAGGGCCCGGGCTCAAGCTGATGAGGCCTGCAGCAGGGGCCGGGCTCAAGCTGATGAGGCCTGCAGCAGGGGCCGGGCTCAAGCTGA
>LGRX02012930.1:0-23230 GCA_001247695.2 Cymbomonas tetramitiformis
GTAAGTGAACTGAAAATACCGGTCCACTGTGTCCA
The DNA here is from genome assembly GCA_001247695.2 of Cymbomonas tetramitiformis. Classification (NCBI taxonomy): domain Eukaryota; kingdom Viridiplantae; phylum Chlorophyta; class Pyramimonadophyceae; order Pyramimonadales; family Pyramimonadaceae; genus Cymbomonas; species Cymbomonas tetramitiformis. Next base: position 36 of record LGRX02012930.1, read on the forward strand.
ACCAAACTTCTGCATCCTGTCCTGCTTTAAATTCCTTAGGTGGTGTCATTTTCACCTTTGGAACCAAAGTGGGTGGAGCTGGTGCTGGAACAGAATCATCGTCAGGATCTGTAAAGACTATTGGAGCATTGTCTTCTGTATACTCATCTTCTGGTTCCTTCGGTTCATTCTGAGGATCCCTATATCTGCTCATATCGGGCCTCATGCGACTGATATTGTCGAAGTACCCTATCTGGTCGAATCTGGTCTGAGTATTGTCATAACCAGCGATCCACTTGGGAACCTTGAACCGACTGTATGAATCATAGGAGCCTAAGTTGTCAAAGAACCATGTTGCTGGATCTGGATTGATGGCTGGGATTTCTGGTTCTTCCTCTTCTGCCATCTAAGAAACAAACCACAACACAAAAGATGCCTTCAGCTAACTGAGTGTGTGTGTGGTATATATATATAGTATATATATCTATGTTATATACATATAGTATATCTGTATGTTTATATACATGTAGTATATTTGTACATTATAATGAGGTAATTATGTATATATATCCACCTTCTTCCCCCCTCAAGGAAGTGTGAACATAAGGCAGTTGTCAGTTGCCCTTATACCTCATGATATAGCATGCAGTCCTTATAGGAAGCAGTTGTTACAGTTTTAGGGTTGCAGCGCCACAGTCTTTGGGTTGCAGCCCTGCAGTTTTTGGGTTGTCGCCCTACAGTTCTTGGGTTGCTGCCCGATATATTGTCATGTCCGTGCTGATTTCAGCATGACAAATATGCCAAACACGAAGTGTTTCCTATTATTTAGGTGGCATTTAGGGTATGTTACGTTACAGTGACCCTTATCCCCCACAGTGATGTTAGGGTGTTACTTGTCATCAGTAACCCTAAAATATGTTAAATTAAAGCAGTATAAACATTTTGCAAAGATATTTAAGCAAAACTGCATTTAATTTTTCACTGTGTGTCACGTGGTTTTTTAGAGGTACGTTACACCCCTGACACACACACGTGATTTTAAGGGTGTTACAGGGTGTTACAAGTGCTGCATAAATCAGGGAATATTTATTGATAGCTGAATAATCAGATCAGCGAAAAAAATCAACCCGATTTTTCATTTTGAAATCATGCGTGTGGAGTTTTTACGCATTTTGTTACAGCCAATATGTACACCCCTATATATTACACACCTAATATCTAGGGTGTTACACGAGATATGACCATGGTCATTATGTTTTTCTGATACCTTAATAGGTATAAAATCATAATTTGAAATAAAATGGGGTCGAAATTTCAATTTTTGAAATTTATCGCCAACGATTTTCACTCATTTTGCACCTTTTTTGGCCATTTATTATATTACCACAGTAATATATCTCGATGTGTGTGGAAGCTGCAAGTTATAGAAGTACTGCAACTTACTTCACTTTTGCACATGATAATTTTCATGGCATAATAGTGAATATCTCTGATTGTCAACATCTGTGGTTGATCATAAATATGGGTTTTACTGATTTGAAACCCATGGAAGTTGATGCACTTCCTGATGATTTATAGGTGTACCAACTATAAGCGGATTAACCACTTAAGTGATAACTTATCAACCTATGATATGTTTGGGCATATGGTTGTGCACTAAGAGCATATCAAAATGATATCTCTAGATTCCAAACATATCAGGACACAGCTTGATAATAATCTAAGCAGTTTAACACAACACAATGTGTGTGTGTGTGTGTGTGTCCACAACAACCTATGTCAGTCAGTTCAATATATAAGTACTGATCTGAGTAGGTACATGCTTTTTGTGCAGATCATTACTGAATCAATTGTCACAAATGCATTGAGGTTGTTGTTCTTGCTCCAGCGATAATGAAAAGGTATGGACAGTGTTCAGCAGTTACCAGCTGCATTGTGAACACTGTATACTGCCTTCGGGTCTGGAGATATTCTCCATCCAGCCCTTCAGCATGTAGTTTTATCCTGTTACCTTAACTATCGCCATCATTGACATCCAACACGCACATGTGTTTGTTGGATGGTATCTATATTATCATGCACATAATTGATATTATAGTTGATCATTTCACTTACTGAGTCAGTGAATGTCATTATACATACCATAGTCAGTGGTGTGTGCATTGTGCAGGTACTTGCTGATAAGTACATGTAGGTGTGTGTGTGTGTGGAATTTTACTACACACTTGTATACAGTTGATAATGGTATTACAATGTACCAAGATAATTCATCATGCAGGATGATCTGTATACCAAGTACTAATAATCCAACATGATATATATATCAGATTAGTATTTATTGTAATCCGGCATACTCTCATTTACGATAATGAGTTGCTTGATTTATTTTACATGTAGTTCCGGTGAGCATTCCGTCCAGTAATCCACCATAGAACGTACATGCTCTTCCCAAATCCTACGTCGGAGCATGACGAGCTAATTATGGTGTTGAGATTACCTTCAGGCACCTTACACTTACATGATTCCAATATAGCTAACATGCACTGCAATATGCCTTGTGCAATGTACTATGTATTGTAATGTGATACTATTTCAGTTGTTATCATTATCAAACTGGTAATATGTATTACAGCTGATAGCGTGGTCAAGCTGTATTAGTGATGCATGCACAATTCACAGTGTTGTAGTCACTCAGTATATAATGTATATGTAGTGTAATGCATTATATGCTGCATGCACTCATTATATTCTGCATGTTGGTGTATACTGGAAGTCAAGTATATGTGCATGTGTGTGTGCTGCAATCATTGCAATCTCCGCACACTATAATCTTGCACACATTACTATATTGCTGCTAAGTATTCATGATCTGTCATGTAGATGTACACAGCATTCATGCAGTTCAAACTCTTGATTGCAAGTAAGTATACAAATCTGACAGTGAGTAAATTGCAATATCTCAGCAGTCATCAAAGTATTGTGTGGCATGCTGCAATATGGTCATCATGCGTCCATTCATGATTATCCCTGCGAGTATACACATATTTTGCAGAGGATATTGTGACGCGCGCATATGATGCGCAGATGATTATTGCAACTATATTGACATCGTCATCATAAAACTGCAAAACGATTGTCGTGCGCTGCAAGTGATTCATTGCAATCATGAATATCGCAATTGTGCGCGCTGTTGACAAAGAGCACATATTGTCGCCATATACTTAGCACATGATACGAGTACTAATTTGCGCGCGGAACATGATTCCGCTGATGTTTTCCGTGCCCGCATCTCATACTGCGTAATTCTTACAGCTGCGAAACATTCCTGCGCGTACATATGATCGCCGCGCATATTTCTAGCTGCGAATCGCTTTTGCGCGCATATGTGATCGCCGTACATACATTTCTTACAGCTGCGAATCGCTTCTGCGCGCATATGTGATCGCAGAGCATTTGTATGCCGCATGCACACCTTTTCGCGCAGTATATACGACGCCCAGCTGCTGTGTACGATTCTGCGAATGCGACGATTATCCTCGCGCTCTCTATTCGCTTTTGCAGCGGTCAGATATATGCAGTATATCAAATATCCGTGCTTATTCAATTGCGTCGCCAGATATGCTTTGCGCTCCGCAACCTGTATACACAAAATTATTGATATATACGCTGCACTCACACTTGAGTTCTCGTTTCTCGCCTTAACGATCGAATACCAATGATAAGGACGCTGTCGCGAGCCTTAAGAAATATATGATATAATAAGATAGTGCCGGTGTTTATTGAACAGTAAACACGCGCGCAGCTTGTGAGCGGGTGATGAGTGCAGACTTCGTCCGAAGATACTGCTCTAGCACAACGCTAGCTCATCTATACCGAATGCCTCCCATCTCACAGATGGTACCGCTATTGGGTTGTGAACCCGAGGCATTGGTTGAACGACTGGTATCGGCAGAACGAATGATGCGTTCGCCATATGATACCCGCATGCTTGTTCCGCACATGCTAGAAGCGAAGATGATTTCTTCTCCGAACCGTTCGGTACTTCAAGATAGTATCTTGCTTCGCCATCTTCGAGTCCGACATACGGCCTCTCGATGACAGGTGTCATTCAAGTATTTCCTTGAATAAATGACAGATGATGTGACTTATCATCTCGATGACATGTACAGTCATAGTCGACCGTACTGACGACTGTCTGTCATTATAATATATGACATGACTCGACATGACATGGCATGGTATGACATGTCTGACATGTATGACAGGTATGACATATATGACATATATGACACATGTGTCATCGGTCATAACCCTGACAATGCGCATGGGTACACTGCGTGCACATTTATCAATACACGTAACCTCACCCATGCGTGTATTGATGCATGCGACATCGCACATGCGGGTATGAATGAATGTGACATCGCGCATGCATGTATTGATGAATGTCGATCAATACAGATCACATGTATATATGATGATATATTTCAGATTTCAGATTAGAGATTTTCGGATTTTGCATTTCCGATTTCCGATTTCTCATCGATGTTCGATTTCAGATTTTGCATTTCGCATTTTCGATTTCTCATGAATGTTCGATTTTCGGATTTCCTGAATTCAGATCTCGGATTTTCGATTTCGCATTTCCGATCCATGTTCGATTTCGGATTTCCAGATTTTGCATGTTCGAGGGGAAAGAGGGAAGGGGAGTGAAAATCGTCGGAATCGTTCTTCAATCCACGCCCCCCTAGGTTGCGCCGCGAGCTTTTAATCAGCGGCGGCTGCCAGCAGCAAAGCTCGAATCCCAACGGGCGATACAGTCGAATCTTCCATCTCATGATCGCCAGACGCTAACGATGACAGTGCCACAACAGTCGCGTGTATGTACCACGACGCCACCCACGCGTTATGGCATGGCATGCTGGAAGCAAAAAGCAAAGCACTATCACACACATGATCCTGCGGTCATATGATGTAATGGCGATATCCATGTTAACATCGCATGGTAATTAATCGTGCTGTCCAAAAAGATCGACGCCTAGTGGACATCGCATATTTGTGATCGACAGCGCCTAGTACCTTACCTTACCTTAGTCAATCAGCAGCAGCAGCAGCAGCAAAGCGCGAATCCCAACGGGCAATGCAGTCGAATGTTCCGATCTCACGATCGCCAGACGCTAACGATGACAGTGCCACAACAGTCGCGTGTATGTATCACGACGCCACCCACGCGTTATGGCATGGCATGCTGGGAAGCAAAAAGCAAAGCACTGTCGCGCACACGATCCTGCGGTCATATGATGTAATGGCGATATCCATGTTAACATCGCATGGTAATTAATCGTGCTGTCCAAAAGGATCGACGCCTAGTGGAGATCGCATATTTGTGATCGACAGCGCCTAGTACTTACTTACTTACCTTAATCAGCAGCAGCAGCAGCAGCAAAGCTCGAATCCCAACGAACGACGCAGTCGAATTATCGATCTGACGATCGACAGACGCTAGCGATGACACTGCCACTGCAGTCGCGTACATTTATCGCGACGCCACCCACGCGTTATGGCATGGCATGTTGGGAAGCAAAAAGCGAAGCACTGTCGCGCACATGATCCTACGGTCAGATGGCCTAGTGGAGATCTCAGTTTGAGATCGACCGGGCCTAGACCTCTGACCTTTATAATCTTCACCCAAACCAAATTACCTTACTTACCTTACCTACCTCTGATCTTTATTCGTCTTGGCATGAAGTGGATTTTCATCTCCGTTCGCTGTACGTGTTATGAATTTAGATATGGGTCATCTGATTGACCATCTCCGTTCGCCTTTTTCTTTATTTGCTATGTATGAGGAAAGCGAACGGAGATGGTCAATCAGCAGCAGCAGCAGCAAAGCTCGAATCCCAACGGGCGATACAGTCGAATCTTCCATCTCATGATCGCCAGACGCTAACGATGACAGTGACACAACAGTCGCGTGTATGTACCACGACGCCACCCACGCGTTATGGCATGGCATGCTGGGAAGCAAAAAGCAAAGCACTGTCGCGCACATGATCCTGCGGTCATATGTTGTAATGGCGATATCCATGTTAACATCGCATGGTAATAAATCGCGCTGTCCAAAAAGATCGACGCCTAGTGGAGATCGCATATTTGTGATCGACAGCGCCTAGTACCTTACTTACTTAATCAGCAGCAGCAAAGCGCGAATCCCAACGGGCGACACAGACGAGCTTCCGATCTCACGATCGCCAGACGCTAGCGATGACACTGCCACTGCAGTCGCGTACATTTACCGCGACGCCATCCACCCACGCGTTATGTCATGGCATGTTGGGATGCAAAAAGCGAAGCACTGTCGCGCACATGATCCTACGGTCAGATGGCCTAGTGGAGATCTCTTTTTGAGATCGATCCGCCTAGTACTAGTGGTAAAATGCGAGCCTTACGACGGAGGATCGAAGCCAAAGCCAGGATTTTTCAAGCTCCGATCGAGACGGATCGTTGCGAATCCAGGATTTCCTGGCTCCATCGCGGAGCCAAAGCCAGGATTTTTCAAGCTCCGATCGAGACGGGTCGTCGCGAATCCAGGATTTTCTTCGTTTCATCGGAACCAATGCCAGAAATTTTCGTGGATCCGTTGCGGGTTCGGGGGTTTCAAAACGTTTCAACGTAAAATCTTCATTCAAACGTTTCAAACCGTCTGCAAACGGACGCTGGCCTCCTGTGCAAGTATCTTCATTCAATATATAGATTTTACCCGGGGCATTAGCAAACGTTGCGCGACGCATGCACAGGATAAGCTTGCTCGAACGATTCGTTCGCATCCAATTTGCACGCCGCATTTTTCTCTGCGCCCACGCACAACGTTACACTTGTAGTGCGAAGCATGGCGGTGACTATCGGCTCGCGATCAAGATATGCACATATTGCAGTGATCGGAGTGTTTTTTGTAGTAGTTGCAGTAGGAACTCTGTCGATCAGCGTGCATGCTCGCATCGAGCCATCGACCTTACTTGCACATGAACTTGGACGTGCTGAATCGGTCGGCGCTGGCGACACTAAAGCGATGGACCATCTGCGCTGTGGCTCGCCTGATATAATGCTTGACTTTTGCAACTATGAGGTGAGTTGCTGATATCAGTTCAATTACCTATATTTACAGTATGATTATTGGGCAACATGTGGGCGCGCAGCACTTCCAGTTTGAAGGCTCACACGCACTTCGTTCGCGAACACGTGTCGTGGGCATGATCGATGATAAGCCATCCAGAAATCGTCGTAATCCCGGCATGCCAAAGCTGCCGGCAATCACGATGTTCTGCCAAGTGCACGATAATTTGAGCATGCATATCAATATGACGTGCGAATATAGTTATATTTGTATCGCGATATCGATGCCATTTCACACAGCACGTGCACCCACATGCATGCTGTATATAAGGCATGCTTTATATGGCCTGGTGATGTTTTGGCTAGGATGTGCGTATTTAATAACGACTGTGTACAAATAGTGCCCACATATCGTTTGTATTGAGATTATCGGAGTGCTTTCCTGCCCTATATATAATTGGACGCATATTAGCTTCTCCCCACACGGTGGATGTTACCGTCCTGAAGTGTCCCAGGGCCTACACGCACGCGCGCGCACACACACATATGTGGGAAGACCGTGTTCAGATCGATCCCACAAAATAACTAAAACAAATTATTCGCTTATACTCCTATGCATTACTCCCTGTCGCAGTGCTGTGGAGTGCAGCATACCAAAGATGGGCACCTGCCTAAATGAAAGTGGGGTCCGGAAGCCGGCAGGACGATGTCAATCACCGCATGGTGTAAATAAATATTTGTAACTGTTCCGATCAATCACATAATAATTGGCAAGTGGTCACACCCTGTATACGTGACGATCTGCATGCCTCGATATCGCGCGCGACTCGGATTTATGGTGATGGTGATGGTGATCGTTATCGTTATTGTGATTGTGATCGTGGTGTGATAGTAGTGATGGTGATATTGCTGTAAGTATTTATGGTAAGAGCAGCATCGTAACACCAAAGGTGTGAAAGTAACGTCGCCGCAGCGGGTCCGTAATTATGCGGTGTGGGCACACTCACACACACAGGTCACAAGATATACCGACAGACTGTGGATATCGGTGACATTTACAAAACCAATCCATATGACACAAGCTATTGATCGCGCCATCCAGGTATGCTCTAATAATCTGTGTTAAATGCCCAATGATCTGAACACAATGGATCCTTGCTGTAGATAACCATTATATAATTACCACCCTGGGAAACTCATGGTACTCTGTGTTTTTTCGACTCAGTCTGTGATATGTTGTATACGTCATTTTCATTGTGGGACGATACGTAAGGGATCTTTCTGGTCAACTAAAAGTTGTTGTGGATATGATCATACGTGTATAGTTGGGACTACCGACCGATGCTCTTGCCGGTTCGTTGCCTCGCTGGCGCGGAGAATTCGGCAAAAATCCCGTCATTAGAGACAATCAGTCGTTTGTGTTCGATTGAATCATGGGCTGTAGGTAAATCACACTGCCACGTGGGACAAGTAATTCATAGTGGTGTCGTCCTATCGAAATTTCCACAGATCATGTTTATCCACGCCTCAGGCAATATGCTTTCATCCATGCTTGTGTTGATTTCGGTAGGGTAGTGGCGGTATAATGATTCGTGTGCATGCATATGAAACGCATCATGCCAGGGCACTTTGTTGATGTTGAGCCTCGCGACTCTCTCTCTCTCTCTGACAGGAGCTGATTTAGAATCGATACCACACCTTAGTAGAACAGTAGGCTGCCCACGCTTTGCTTCCAAGGGGGTTGGGGTGCCGCCACATGTCAGGGACTGGAGGGGGGCAGAACCCAGGGTCCGAGCCGGGGGGAGGGAGGTTTCTGGAGCCATGGATCGTTTCCTTATTATCATTCGCAACAGGGAAGGCCACATAAATCCATATAAAAGTCATACAGAATATCCGCCCCCAGACTGACAATTGCTTCTACACCGGTGCAATGTTATACTTGACGCTCCGCCCCCCCCTCCCAAGCGTGAAAGGGATACTGCGGTGCACCCTCTACCAGGCTCCTCCGTACGCGAATATGGTACCGCGGTAATAACGTGATGAAAATGTTGTCCCACGGGGGCTCCTGAAAAGCGGGTCTGCCAGGGCGGAATCTGATCCTCCGGAGACCTGAAAGGCATTCATTTCTTACTAGCTAGGGGCGTAGGGGAGAGTCTCACCCCCGGCCCTGAGTCGAATCACCCATACGGATAAAAAAGGAACTTGGTACAAAATCTAGTCATTTTTGTACACGATATTGTGGTAAAAAATCTTTCGTTTTCTTTTTGCATGAAAACCCCCAAAACACGAGAAAAACAATTATGCAAAAGAATCGACCGCGATATCGTGGACAAAAACGACGAGGTTTTGTCGTGTCACCCGATAAAAAAACAGGCGTGTGGGGGGTAAATCCAATGTGATGTCCTCCCTCCCCGCCCCCAGTTCCCAGGAGTAAACAAAGCATGGGCATCAACTGTATAATGTATGATGCTCATTGCCATACTGTATGAGAAGTGAAGGATGCTAATTGATAGCATCCTATAAAATAATTGTACATGATAATTATTATTTTGTTGTTGTCGTTGTTGTTGGTGTGTATGTGTGTATCGATCAAGCTTAACGTAAGTATAATGATTCATGATCGTAGGAGTCTTTCAGGATGTGGATGGAGGATGTGGCATTTGCAGTAGATCCAGATATTGTTATCACACTATTGATATCATCCCTATAATTCCGCTTTCCTGCTCAGGCGCATTCTATCAACCTCCGGTGGAAGTGAATTATATATTTGCCACGTCAAATGTATGTGACGTATAATCACCCTTGTTTCTTTGGCTCTCAGGCCGCAAAAGAAATGGGCCCAAATCTCATGTCATGACAGTTTAACATGGCAAGGCATCTGTGCGTAAGGTGCATCGACAAAACATCTGTGAGCTTTTCATATGGTTTTACATTGCAGTGAGTAGGCCTCGTGTCGTCCTCTGCGGCCTATGTCTCATGGTAATGTTAGAGTTATATTAGAATTATATACAGTATTTTTTTAGAATCTGGATGTCATTCGAGGCGGGGAGACTGAAAAACGGTCCCCTATTTTAATATTCCACGCAAACGAAAATGTCTGATATGGTCCTCAAGTAAGCGGGCTGCTTATAACTTGACGTGACACTTTGCGTTCGATAGTTTTGATAAACGCTACTCCGCTGTGTGTTAGGATATCCTAACAAGCAACTTGCATTTAACCCCTAAAGGGCGGACGGAAATGTCCTGGTTCTTACGCATGCACATATTTTGCAATAACTTGAGCATTCGACATCCAAAGGAACTTTTGAGAACAATTCTGGAAATGTGACATCAAGGTGGATCGCATTAACGCGTGTAAAGTGTCAGGTATTGGAGTTTCGCGAAGTAACTTTTAATTTCTCTTTTGCTCGAATCCTCATTTGCCAAAGGCAGGCACTGCAATACATTTCATTAAAATGATTTTGTAAAGTGTTTAAAATGCATTTTGTGCTTTTTACATGCTTTCTAAATTCATGTTTTTGATGAGATGTCCAGACTGTCTGTGCACGTCACCAAAAGGAAAGAGTCCTCTGGGTCGGGAGCGGTGGGAAGAGCAAAAGGAACAGAGCTGAACAGGCGTGTCGCTTCGTGGCTACTTGTACATCCTGTTTGTGTCACGGAGCTACATGTGTCATTCGGCTCTACTGCAGCAGGAGTCACGGATTCTGAAAGTCTGAAACCACAAAATTTTTGTTGCACTCCAATTTGAACATTTCTCTTTTGCTCGAATCCTCGTTTGCCATGAAACCAAAGATGAAACTGTGAGGCACACAAAAGAAATCTGATCTCTGTCACTGTGACCATGTTAACCAAGCAAAGTAGTAGTCCATGTCTGTGTCCTCAGAGCTGTCGGGTCGATGTAGTGCTGCACTGCCGAAGAGAACTGTGACCAACCTCCAAAGAAGCATACTTTCTCCATTGCAACACCCACAGCTCGAGCACACGTCGTGGCACCCTTCCGGGTGCTGTGTGCAGAAAAGTGACCTCCTTCCGGGGGTCTGCAGTCCAGCTCGCTGAGAGCCAGACCAATCCAGTCATTTGCCACTGAAGCCTTGAAGTTCTTCGGGTCCTCGGGTAGCAGCCAGTAGGCGTCAGGTTGAGTCTTCTCAGAACTGTTCCAAGCCGTGTCACGGTGGAACTCCCAGTGCTCGATCAGCTCCTTCAACAGAGCCACCCCCTTCCAGGGGATGCACAGGCGTCTCTTCACCAGGTGATGCCGCCGTCCTTTCTCTTTTAGCAGCACCACCGAGAACTCACTGTCGCCACAATGAACGTGCTGCCGTGACAACGAAGTCCCCGTGTCCGGTCTACCGAAGGTCACGAAGGCAACAACCACGTAGGCGAAGGCTCGCAGTAGCCGCAGCTCCTCAGGCGATCTCGGAGTCAATTTCAGCGCTGCTTCGTGCACATGTCGTACGTGTGCCGCCGGCAGCCACGTTCGCTGGGTCTCGATGTTCTCCTCCTGCACTGCCAGCTCCGCCTGGATGGTTGCCATCCCCTTCACAGCTCGGGTCACAGAACGACCCTTCGCTGGTCCAGGAAACCGTAGGTCCTCGTGGTAGTTGTTGATGGCAGACAGGTACGGCTGCAAGGAGGCCGACTTGATGCCTCCGTCCTTCAACAGAGAGGCGATGTACACCAACACCGTCGCCTCCGATGCTAGCAGCCACGGCCGTTGGTCACGCTCACAAAATAAAATGAAGCGCTGCGCCTTCGGTCCGTAGTTGCTCATCGTCGTGTCTAACGGTGTTTTTCTCTGCATTGTCACTGCCAGTTCCGTGAGCCGGGAAGGTCCCAACTCACCCCTCCACCGCTCACAGAGTGAGCGCGTGAGGAAGCTTTGTACAGCACCACCGCGCTTGTACTCTTCGTAGTCGCCTCCACTGATCCGCTCGATGTTCTCGCCGTCCGCGTCCGCTGCCTCGTCCGTCAGCTCTGACACGCTGTTGATGATTTTGAAGTTCTCCTCGGACAAGTCCAGTGTCTCCTCGTCGCCGTCGTCGTACAGCACGTGCGCCTTCCCGTCCTCGTTGAACTCTTTCACCACACCCGGGTAGAAGCAGTCATCGTCCTTCCAGAACACCTCAATTTTAGAGCCCACGGTCACCTTGCCCACTGTCGTACTCGTAGCAGAGCTCCTTCGTACTTCAGCAGCGTAGTAACTCACGGGCGCGCCTCGATGAAGAACATCACAACGTCCCACTTTGAGGGCCCGAGCAGCTCGGACCCTCCCAGCCTGCTCAGAGTGAAAAGGTCCCTGCGCCGCGGCATGATCACCACCTCGGTGGCCAGGGCCTCCAGCTCCCTGAACCAGGACTGTCCCGGCCAGTACGGAGCCACCACCGTAGCAGCGGCCCCCTCCTCCCGCAGCTTGTGCGCCACCTCGTCTAGCAGCGCCCACGGGGGGTTCACCCAATTGTTTTCCCCCCGCCAGTCGTACATCAGAGAGTCCACACCTTTGCACTTCAGGTCCTTCCACGCAGCGTAGTACCGAGGAAGCTGCGCGGAGATCTCGGAAGCGAACCGGTCGACTGTGTAGGGGCCCCACTGCTTGTTGGCCCACACGAACCAGTCTCGATTGAGCCGCCAGTCGTCCAAATCCTCGCAACGAGAAAGGTTGTCGGCCCACACGTTGGCCTCGCTGCGGATGTAACGAGCCTGCAACTCGATGTCGTGCAGATCCAGCAGCAGCCAGAGCCTCCTCATTCTCCTCATCAGGTCCGGGTTTCTGGAGGTGAAGTGCGAGAGCATTGCCACCACCGCCTGGTTGTCGCAGTAGAGCCGTACGACCTTGCCCTCCAGCTCCTGCAGGAACGCCTGTACGGTCTTGTACACGGCCTCCAGCTCCAGGTGTGTGATGTGCCAGTTGCGCATCTCGTCTGGCCAGAAACCTCGCGCGGGGAACTTCAGGTTCAGCACTCCTCCCCAGGCCTGTCATCGAAGAGTCCGTGTGCACCTTCGCTCTCGTCGGGGATCTCCAGATCTTGCGCCCGTTCCACCTGCTCATCACAGGCAGCCTGGACCACCATTCTAAGTCCCCCCGAGCTGCACGCGAGATCTTTACCTTTGCTCCCCAGCTGCGTTTCTCTGCCAGCACGAAGTAGAGCTCCCGTAGGTAGAGCCGCGCCGCTGGTACTGCCAAGTACACAGATTGGCAGAGTCCCGTGAAGGAAGCCAGTCTCCTGGCAGGAATCCACCTCCGATTTCTCGCTGCGTCGCACAGGATCTCCTTCGCCCTGGTGTGGATTTTGTGTACCCGTCGTTATGTTACACGGAATTGTCCCAGCTTCAGGTCCACCTCCAAACCGAGGTGCTCCACCACCTGTGTAGGCTCCCATAGATTGGCCTTTCTTCTCGTTCCGCCGTAGGCCCAGTCGATGAAGCACCAGTTGAACTTTTTCTCGACGCAGAAAGCCTTCTCTCTGAGAGTCGACCAGCACCAGAAAATCGTCCATGTACGGTAGTACTCGCATCCCCTTGCATCCCCTTGCAGGTCGAACTGCATGAATTTCTGAAAGTCCGGGTGGATCCCCAGCGCATGAAAACCGTCCTGGAGGTCGAAGCTGAAGCACCAGTCGCCCGGTTTCGCCAGCCTCCTTAGTTTCTTCAGCGTCTCCATCTTCACGCGATTCTTCACACACCACTGGTTCAGCCATCGGAAGTGCACCACCAGTCTCCATTTGTTCGTACCCGGTTTCGGCACTAAAAAAGCGCGAGAAACATGAGATCTTCTCATCGCTCTCGTCCAGGCACCGTTCTGTAGCAGCCTTTCCTTCTCCGCGTCCAGCCACACCTGCTACTGCTGTGTAGCATCCCTCAGTGACACCCCGTGGTCCAACGGAGGCGGAGGCCCGCGCTTCCACCTCAACTTCACCCCGTGAGTAATCCATTGCATCACCTCGGAACTGGCGCCCGCCGCGCGCCATGCTCCCCTCCGCTGTCTCACCTGCCGTTTCACGGTGAGTTTCCCCCGCCCAGCGCCCGGAGAGGGCTGTTGCGCTGGACGGGGTGGCGGCACGCACATCACACATCGGCCGCGGGCTTTCCGCCCCGGCCCTTGCCGCCTTTTTCGGTAGGCTTCTTACCGTCCTTCTCCTCGTACTTCTTACGCTCCTTCCAGCGCTGGTCTCGGTCCCGTGGATTCACAACCCGCGTTTCCGCGTTCGCTGCATTTTTCGACGTAAGGCTCAGCATCGCCTTGCCGCGGTTCTTGTCGAAGTCGTTCAGCCACTGCTGCAACACCTCATCTGCCACCACGCCGTCTGCTGCCTGGTAGACTCTGTCCTCCACGAACTGCAGTTTAGCACGTAGAGCGTCCGATCCTCCGCGTTGTGAAGATCCAGGCTCCTGCTCCAGCTGCCCGCGCATTTCCAGCATCGTCCACCTGTTGCACAGTAACACGTACACGCCGTGCACAGAGTTGGTAACTGTGTGGAAACGTTTCTGCCACTCGCTGTTCGACAAATCGCAGTCCTCGTTCACGTCCAACGTGTCGTTGCATTCGCACACCACGTCGTGCAAATAAGACAGTGCCGGAGCCAGAACCAGGCACTCGTACTTCATTGAAGAGTTGGACTTCTTGGAGAGAGCGTCGTACGTCTTGTTGCCGTGCAGGTCGTACAACTGAGGCATCCTCGATGTCAGCGTAGCCGGCCGCGGCGGGAACGGGTTGATTGAGGCTGCTGGCACGTACGCCAGCTTCCTCCTTCTCTCCAGAAGTTGCTCGGCGGTCTTGGCTACGGTGTCCGGGTCAGAAGTCCCAGGCTTTGCTGCCACCTTCGCCTCGAACTCCACGTTGATTTGTGCTTGTCGTTGAAGCTCATCACGCAGCAGGCGATGCTCCTCTGCCTGCTGCCTCTGCATTTCAAGCAGCTCCCCTTGCTGTTTTTGCATGATCAGAATTTGTCGCATCAGCACGTCCTGAGTGGACTGTGCTGCCGGGGAAGGGGAAGCCTGCCCGATGTCTGGCTTCCCCGGGAGGGGAGGGAAATCCTCTGGAGACTTGCCCTTCGCAGTTCCAGCCATTCTTCTCCCTCAAAGGAGTCACAGTGGAGTCAATCGTACTACCGTAGCCGATGTGAAGCCGTCGTTTGCAGTCGTAAACGCCGTCCCCGCGACTTCGCTGTTAGATCTCCCGCCGTCGTTCGATCGCCGTCGTACAACCTAGTGGTCTTGTCACTACCTACTCTACTGTTTACAGGTGAAACAGGTGAAGAAAATCTTACAAAATCGGATTTGCAGTGTGCCTCACAGAGTACCGTAGGTACCCGTGAAGTTCCTGTTTGCAAGAGCAAAAGGAACAGAGCTGAACAGGCGTGTCGCTTCGTGGCTACTTGTACATCCTGTTTGTGTCACGGAGCTACTTGTGTCATTCGGCTCTACTGCAGCAGGAGTCACGGATTCTGAAAGTCTGAAACCACAAAAATTCTGTTGCACTCCAATTTGAACATGTTGTAAAAATCTTTAAAAAGGAGCTTGTGTAATTTCAGTGGGTTTTTTACTTTTTCCACCGATCAACTTGAGAATGTGCCACTGCTGGTAACATTGTCGGTTCGACCTGTCTCTCAGCTAAAGAATTTCACAGAATTGGTTATATGGCGGAATTCGTCGAATATGCGCGCACTGCAACATTTTCACAGCAGTTCCGCCAACCATCCATTAGGGCATTTAAGCAGAGAGTAATACTATAGCTCATTCCAAGGGGAAACGGCAGGCACACATCAAAGCCGGATAAGAGGATTCGGGTGAAACCGAGATAAGCAGGAGTCTAGGCACTCACCAAACAGGACTTGCTGAAGTCGCTGGCTCAGCAGCAGAATAAGCTTTGAGCGCACCCATTTGTTTCAACTTTCATAATACAGCTTCCATAGTGTGATCAATATATTGTAGGACCATGCAATAAAGCAAGGAGTAGGATTATCACATGGTGAACGATCCATTCCTGACGACCACACGCAAGTTCGACTTCGAAACATTATAACATTCTAAGAGTGCGCGTTATCGAAATAACTGTCTGCATGCATGTATTCATACCGCGACATGTATTACACGCGTACAAATAGTCACGCGGTGCATGCTACTATAATCTGAATATGCAGCGACCTGTGCTCATACCTGCAGTACGTGTGTTTCACACTGTGAACCGTTTCATGTGCAGCATTGTATGCCCCGTTGCACCGGGACACATGTCGTGATTATCACGGTCTGATTTAACGATTGGATGCCTATGTTGCTTAGTACAAATCGCGCAATGCGTGGTGGTAAGCCATCAGAGTGAATACTAGTGATATTGCGCGATGCAGATTGTGTCGCACACAGAGCCGCACAGCATTCAAGAGCAGAAAAAAGTCTTCCAAAAGTGTTTGTGGCCCCTCATCCTCACTAAAAATATATAAGTGGTTTCAATTCTTAATTTACTCTGTATTACTGTCACGACACACTCATCGTTAAAATTATATGGTTTAAATGCATATTGTACAAATAAAGTCTAATGTACTTGAAATTGTATCTCCATGCGGCCTGCTATCGGACCGATGTGGCGATGTGACAATGGAGCCACTACGGTTGCGGGCCAGCCCACCTAAAAAGACCACTTCTGTGATTGAGAGTTGTTTCATGTGTTTGGAAAAGTTCTGACCTCGATGATGACCTGACACTTCATCACAGATGGTAGAAGGGTGCGAGCTTGGCAGAAGAGAAGCGTATGATCACAATGATGTTGGTGATGGTGGTGGTGGTGAAAATCGCTATGTCGAAACCGTTTGGAGCCCTCTTGAGCACAAGCTGGCCGATGGTAACATAAGCTTTGAGGTAATGAACAACCATTTCATTTGTATGCATGCGAGTCGCGATCCGCGGGTACGATCAGATGCCGTTCGATGTTGCTTGGCGCAGGCTTGTGCTTTGCGGTGAGCCGGAACATTTGTTTACAGTTTGTATATAATGGAATGATATAGAGCATGAGAAAAGGAGCACACACCACATGCAGGGTGTGCGGTGATGCTTGAACTCTACTCTAGGAGGTACGAATCACGGAATGGCGACATAATACGGCATGTCAAGCCGTATAATAGGCTTGACACAAGCGTGTTACCTCATTATCGTAGTGTGGAAACGAGCGAGTGGGTTCCAAAGCCCCACTCAGGATCGAATCGTAACGTTGTTGCATACCCTTTTCAGTAGATTGTTATATAGCCTTGTTGGTTGCTGTGCACGAAAGGTTGCGATACGACGACCCTGCATACATTATACCGCTACGGTGTGCGGCGTAGGCTGAGGATTGCGTTTTTGCACGGTGCACACTTTACGACGCAGTGATACATCTCGCACATACATCATATGTTAATCACAAGATGGTGTGCTGCATTCCACAAGTCTCGCAGGCCCCGTCGCGCCGGGATAAGCGTCATGTTTGTCATGGTCTGGGTGATCCTGGATGCCTCTAATATATGGTATCATGTCAATACATCTGTATTCGATGTGGTGGTGTTTTTAGAGTGATATAATGCTTGAACTCTACGTATATCACTTCGCGTCACAATTAGAAGCAGCGTTCAAAATGTATCGTGGCATGACATGTGGCATGCCGCATGCAGATGACGCCAGGAACAATCGCATTCATGAAACTGCAAGCCAGTGAACCTCCATCATCCACAGACAGCAACAACAGCTATTGGATGACCGACAATGTGATGTTTCTGTCCAACCTCGTCGTAGAACATTGGGTACGTCGCAACTAATGAACAGTGCCCATGGGTCCCATGCACGCATTCCACTTTTACACAATATGCTTTGTGTGTACAAGGGGGCACTAATGCTTTGACTCTGTGATAGAATCAATATTATTTCAGAAAAGTAGGCTCCAGTCTGCAGGCGCATATCAATTCAAACATTGACAAAAGTCCATTAAGCCACTTACGGACATTTATATTTATACACACTGCGGTTTACCACAAAACATGGCATGTGTCGCCGTACGCACATTACAATATTCACTCTGGCTTACCACCACGCTTTAAGCACAGTACTATGTCTCTTAGTACGGCAAGAGGGGGCGGCGGCTTATTAAGGCGCGAGCAGCAAATCAGATGCCCCCACAGATGCATGCAAATCCACATCAATAGCAACGCAGAAAATGCTCAATATATGTAATAATTCTTAGGTCGTGATGAGGGACACCGACAAGTTAAGGAGTCTAATGCGATTAACAACGGAGGTCAACTCACATACTTCCATGCTTTTTGGCCATGATGTCAACATCATTTGAGGGGAGGGCGGGGCTATTGTGTTTATTGTTCCGTCACACTTCACTATTGCAGGATATTTTGAGGGGCGGTGACAGCGGCAAGCTTTGCAGCCTGAACGACGCCAGTCTGACAGTCACAAAAGTAAATGATGTGACTGCATACTCTCTCAATGACACATGTGCAATCGATGATGGCACTGTTGATTCGCGTCCCGAGGCAGCTATCCACCTCCAGCGATCACTTCTGGCCGACAAAGTAATCCCTCTTCTGAACCGCCAGAAGGATGGTGATGATGCACAAGACAAACATTTCTATACAGGCTTCTTTGTCAGGTGTGTGTGTGTGTGTGTGTGTGCATCACATATTATTTTAATGGTGATATGCCATTTATGAGCCTCCCCCCTTATCGTCGGTTTGATCACCATGTTTGCCACCGTGTGGGTGATTGTCATGGATGCATACCTCCGATATATAAATTAATATGGTGTGGTGCAATGTTCGAACAAGCGGACGTCATGCATGATGGTGTTGTCATAGTGGGCATGAGACCGCACATCCGCATGAGACTACACTTCCCACCATCCTGCAAAAAGAACAAATGAAAGCAATGTTCAAACAATATGATGGTCAAATAAAGATGCTTCGCTCGCACGTGTGCATAATCAATTTCCAAGTTACATGTGCACCTTATTTCTGCCGTGGCAGTGTGCGTGCACACCACGGAGCTCAGCTGGAGCTCCCGCATCCTAAAATATGCTCTCCTCGTGGGTGCGCACTCCACAAGTCACTATGCACAATGAATTTCGGATTATCGATTTTGAGGGTGCACATATGTGCGTTGACACATCGTAATATACTACAGAAGTGAAGCATGGAAACTTTGGCATGTAGAATTAGACTCTTCAAGTTTTGATGGCGCACCTGCCTGTCTGCAGTCTGAAGCTGGCGGGAAGTATTGGCGGAAATAAAGTCTTTGCATTTTCCAGGTGGCGTGTCTTTATGCATGCAGCGGTGTTTTACATTTGTTGTGGGGTTTCTTAGGAAGTTAGGGATGGACTACGGCCCCACGGGGCGCTCCACTGTGGATAGACGTGTCCCTGCCGGAGTAAATCCGGCAGATGGGGGGCTACTTACGATTGAAATTTTCAGGCCCTGAAAATTTTGCCCCTGAACTTTTTTTTCAGGGCCTGAAAATCATTTCCAGGCCCTGAACTTGATTTTCAGGCCCTGAACTTCACTTTCAGGGTCTAAACTTGTTTTTATTATACACCAAAGAAAAAATCATCGTTTATATATGTTTTCCACAAAAGTTCAGGGCCTGATTTTTGGATTTTACACTCTTAACAACAGGCCTGAATTTTTTTTTCAGGGCCTGAACTTTTTATTCACTCTTCGTGTTATATAAAGTTTAGAATTATATTCTGATGTCGCCATCTAACACCCTGAAAATTAAGTTCAGGGCCTGAACTTTTATTGTATTCCAAGCCCTGAAATTTTCTTCAGGTCCTGTACTTTTTATTTGAGCCCTCAACTTTCATTTTCAGGCCCTGAAAAGTCGTTTTCAGGCCCTGAAAATTCATTTCAGGCCCTGAAATGTCACTTTAAGTCCCTGAAAATTCATTTCAGGCCCTGAAGAGTCATTTTCAGACCCTGAACAGTTATTTCAGGTCCTGAAAATTTATTTTAGGGCCTGAAAATTCATTTCAGGCCCTGAAATGTCACTTTAACCCCTAAGCTGCGAACAGAATTTTTGGTCTTTGAAAATTGCACGTTTCTCGCGATAACTACGTGAATTCTTGCCTGAATGCACTTTTGAAAATAGTGTCGGAAAGGTCCGTTCAAGGCGGGTTGCATGATGGCGTTCAAATTGGATGACACGGGGTATCAACGACGTGAATTTGAACGGAATATTTAATGGACTCGCGTGCTGCTTTGACAGTTGAAACCCTAATTCTGACCCTAGACCTCAAGTAACAATCTCACCAAGTACTATACATGTTGTTGGGGCTACTTGTTGCCGTTAGGGTGATGTAACACTATTTTATGACTGCCCTACGCGTGACGCGTTATTTCGTAGTTGAAATCGAGTACGTCTCGGTTAAAACTTCGAGTATTGAAACGATTTAGCTGCCCCCGAGTTAATGGTTACATGCGGCTGATTGAGAGCTTTTCAGAACTGTCTTCAAAAGTGAATTTGATCAATTTCCCGCTGAGAAAATCAAGTTTAAGTGTTTGTTGCGATATCGCAACACGTAGCAGCTTAGGGGTTAAGGCCCTGAAAATTCATTTCAGGCCCTAATCTTTAATTTTCAGGCCCTGAACTATCACTTCAAGGCACTTCATTCGTTCATTGCAAGTTATGCATGCATCCCCCATCCCCCCCCCCAGCCCTATACTCATCTTATCCATTATTAAGTGTACTCGGGCAAGTGACGGGCATTCCTCCCAAGTAGACAACCCTCTGGAAGGGTATTCAACCTATAATTGCCGCTTAACACCGCTACTCAACCCCCCTTGCTTTCCACGGTGTGTGGCTAAGGATTGAATCAAGAAAGTTGTCTCCTTGCTTGGAATGCCCATGGCCCGCCACAAGAAGGGATCCACACAAATTTTGGGCTGCCAACCCGATACCTTTGTGTAGTCGGGGACTTGCCCACACTCTCCTTGCCACGGTCACATTTCTGAAACACATGCTTTTTGAAGTTAACACCAAAATATCCTACCCCATGCTTTATGCCCCTCATACATACATATACATCGATATACATTTACCAAGCCGCCTACCAACCTAAGCACATCTCTCTAATCATTCGCGACCTACGTTCTATCATGGATGCAGCTTTCACTTATTCGTGGCTAATTCCAATGTGTGCACTACGGCTTCGGATATGTCCATGTGATTTGCTCGATGTACTCGCCCGTGGTCAGCCTGCATAGAAGGCCCCTTAGCCACAACATGCCATACCATCAATCGCAACCGACAACGCTAACAATATGATGGGGGATGTTGGAGCATGCTGAAGCATGCTAGGGGCACGTTGGGGGCACGTCGGGTGCATGTCGGGGGCTTGTTGGTGGTGTGAACTGTGAAGGGGCATGCGCAGAATATGCAAGGGCATGAATGCAGATATGGGTGCCGGCAACGATCGATGCAAGGTGAATGCAAGGTGAATGCAGGGTGAATGCATGCAACAAGATGAATGCAAGGTGAATGCAAGGTGATGCAGGGTAAATGCAAGGTGAATGGATGCAGAGGGAGTGCAAGGTGAGTGAATGCAGCAAAGTGAATGGATGCAGGGTGATTGAATAAATGTGAGGAATATATGTGAGATGTGAGATGAATGGATGCGAGGTGAATGCACACTCGAGGGGTGAATGCATTGACACTTGTGGTGGATGCACGAGTTCCCACCGACTGCGCACAGCTGGCGACTGCATTCGCATCTGTGGTGGATACGCGAGTTCCCACTGACTGCGCACAGTTGGCGACTGCATTGACACTATCTTATGGTGGATGCGCGAGTTCCCACTGACCGCGCACAACTAGCAACTGCATCGGCATCTGTGGTGGATGCGCGAGTTCCCACTGTAGACTGCGCACAGCTGGCGACTGCATTGACACTTGAGGTGGATGCGCGAGTTCCGCCACTGACCGTGCACAGCCGGTTATGCGCATGACGCTTGTGGTGGATGCGCGAGTTCCCACTGACCATGCACAGCTGGAGACCGTGCACACCTCGGGTAGCGCTACGGCTATATGCCGTCAGGGAGCCACCATGCATGCTCTAGGGCCGCGCCTCGATTATACTGTCGAGGTGACGGTTGTTATGGTTTATGGCCTGAACAAATACTTCAAGCCCTCCCAAATACTTCAGGCTCTAAAGAACTAGTTCAGGTCTACAAAAATAGTTCCGGGTTTGATAAGGAATCTTCTTTGGTAATAAAAAAACATACCTTTGTAGAAGAGGGTATAGAAACTCCAAATATTTTTTTCTCCATAGCATATTAGCTCCACGCATTCCTCCATGGAGGCATGTTTGTACCCCTCATGGGAGGCATGTCCCCTGCCGAGCGAGTCATCCTCGGCTGGCCCATGTCTAGCTTGGACTCATCCTAGCCACACGCATTCCCTTACCAAAGGTTAGTTTCTTAAGGGGTGACTGTGTAGAGGGAGGAGGAAGAAACATTTACCCAACTCTATTCCCATGTTTCTAGCGAGGGGTTTGATTCTCTCTGCTTATCTCGGAGTTGCTCAGGTGAAAACGGGGCTAGGCGGTCTTTCCCTATCAGGGCTGCCAGTCTGTGGAGGGGTAAATCTAGGAGAAACTTGGGTAGTGTGGGGGGTGAAGCCAGGAGGGAAGTGGTAATTGACGTCATGGGGGATGATCAGGAGATGCCATCGTGGGGTGGGGGGTGGCAGGAGGGGCAAGTCTCCGGGGTAGCTCTGAGAGGGGTGCACTGAGAGTGGAAGGCGGGACATGAGGTGGGTCATCCATTCGGGCATTAGCGATCTCGGAAGGGGGGTAGGAGGGGGTGCGGTATGAGCTCTTTCCCCCATTCCTCCCTTCTATGAGTCAATAGTGCAAAACAATACTGAAGACGACTCTGCACATACATGGCATACAGAGTGATAAATTGGGGGCTCTGCAAGCGAAGGGGTTCCATTGGTTCCTGACAGTGAAGGCGGACCTGACCGTCAAGGGGTGCCCGACAATGAAAGGGGTGCCCGGTGCCTAAGAATGAAAGGGTACATGATAATAACGAGGTGCCTAACAAATAACAGTGAAGGGGTGCCCGGTGCCTGACAGTGAAGGGGTG
>LGRX02012931.1:0-24262 GCA_001247695.2 Cymbomonas tetramitiformis
GTCGCCCGAAGAATAGAGCGAGCTGAAGGGCAACTCATCCGCGGATGAGTCGCCCGAAGAATAGAGCGAGCTGAAGGGCGACGCATCCGCGGATGAGTCGCCCGAAGAATAGAGCGAGCTGAAGAGCAACTCATCCGCGGATGAGTCGCCCGAAGAATAGAGCGAGCTGAAGGGCAACTCATCCGCGGATGAGTCGCCCGAAAAATAGAGCGAGCTGAAGGGCAACTCATCCGCGGATGAGTCGCCCGAAGAATAGAGCGAGCCGAAGGGCAACTCATCCGCGGATGAGTCGCCCGAAGAATAGAGCGAGCTGAAGGGCAACTCATCCGCGGATGAGTCGCCCGAAGAATAGAGCGAGCTGAAGGGCAACTCATCCGCGGATGAGTCGCCCGAAGAATAGAGCGAGCTGAAGGGCGACTCATCTGCGATGAGTCGCCCGAAGAATAGAGTACATAGCATGGAGTACATACAGTTGGGAGAGATGAGGAAGATGCTCAAGTCGGTCAACATCGAGCAACAAGGGTACGAGGCGATTGACGCAGATGGTGAACGCAGGCCACCGCCACCCGGCAACATGGTTAAGACCAGGCTCACGAAGCGCGCCCTGACGCAGCCACCTGCGCCTGCTGCTGGGGCAGGGCCGTCGCAGGCCGCCGCTGGGCCATCTCGGGCCGCCGCTGGGCCGTCGCAGGCCGCCTCTGGGCCATCTCGTGCCGCCGCTGGGCCGTCGCAGGCCGCCGCTGGGCCGTCTCGTGCCAGGTCCGCCAGCAGGCCTGCGCCGACGCGAGCGAGGTCGCCGCTGGGCAGAGGCTACTCAACGACGCCGTCGCCACCATCCCACGACAGTGGTCTTGCGGGCGATTCCCGTGCGTTGTCGCCTTCGATCATTTGCGCCACAGCAGCTGGGTCCTTGAGTCCTGCTGGCTCTCCTCGTGGAGGGTCGTCGCCTGCTCTGAGTAACATTGGCTCATGGGCAAACTCAATCCGTGTCCCACGTGGGTCTCGGCCACGTTCCCCGCGAGACGTGTCCTCTGCACCTCCGGGTCCACCACGGGCACAGCGTCTGTCTCCGTCCTCCACGAGGGCACCTCCGTCTCCATCGGGATCAGATTGGGATGCCGTGCGGCAAGCCACACGCCTATCCAGCACCTCAGTGCACACGTTTCTGTCCGTGGAGGAGGTGAGGGCCTTGAGGGATCTCCGCAACCTCACCGTCTTCATGGTGAAGTTTGGCATAACGTTCGTGGATCGCTTTCGGGGCCGCCGTGTCGTGTATGAGCTTGGCGTGTGCAACCGTGAACGAGGTCTCCGGCTTCGGACGCATCCAGGTATCCCCGGCAAGGTCGAGAGGAAGCACAACAAGACCATACATTGTGGGAACCAAGGCTGGCGCCTCCCTCTTGGGGGACAGACGACGTCTTCCAACCTGCTGGAGGCGATCATGTCGGCCTATTCCGATCTGTCAAACTTTGGTTCGGGTTCGGAGCGTCCAGGAGGCCATGCGAGGAACATCGAGAGGTCGCTGTGCTCCTACGTGGGGCTGGGGTCAATCCACGTGCTTCGCTGCATGGAGCACCCGAATGCCAAGCCGGTCCATTACATTTTCATGGAGGATAAGCGGTGGTTGTCCTGGCGCGCTTATTTCACGAACGATTACCTCATGCGGGACGACCGGAAGTTCACGCACTTGGAGTGGGGGACCAAGGTCACGGCTGCGCCGTGGGTGCTGCCGGCGCTGGAATCCCTTGAGGCACGTTGTCTCCCACCGGATGAGCCACCCGCCCTTCAGGCTCGAGTGGCCGAGAGGCCTGAGCACATGGACGAGGTGCGGACGAGGAATGTGCACGAGGTCCGAGACCCCCCTGCATCTCAGCAGCGCCACCCTTCTGGCAATGCAGCTGCACGTCGACAAGGCGCAAGCGATGTTGCGCGCGCGTCTGCTCCTTCCGCTGGGCGCCATGGGACTTCATCCCATGTCGTTTCCGCGCCGAGAGCGTCCCGGATTCCGGCTGGCCTCACCTTGCGATGCCCGCCTTCTCCGACGCATTCAGTGTGCACAGAGGTGACGCAGGAGTTCGAGCGCCACACAGATCGACGACGCGAGACGCAGAGGCAGCAGCCGCATTTTCAACAGGGCTCCCCGGGCACAGCGGGCGGGCAGCCCTGATGCACGACCGACGCTGTGGCCGTGGGCTGCCAGCACAGGCAGTCCGCATGAGGCCAGGTGTGCTGCAGGCGTTCATCTCGCTTGCAAGCAGTGCAGTGGTTTGGTGGTGGCTGGGACGGGGTCCCATTTCTATGGTCGCCGTTTGGGCGGCATTTGAGACAATGACGTGGCATCTGTCATGGTGCCCTTTTCGAATCTGGTGGGAGCGCTGCGTGGCTTCGCTTTCACACCGGCTGCCATTGTGGTGGTCGATTGCTCGACGTTATCCTCGTCGTGCGGACTATGACATTTGGATCCTGTGGGCCTTCGCGTGTGTCTGGTACGTTGGGCTCCTTATCGTACGCGCTACAGGCATCTATGCTGGCGTACACCGCGTTCATGCTGTAGGCTGGATGGTGGTGCCCCTTCGAGGGGTGGTCGTTTCCTTGGCGTGCTGGTCACAGTGTGCCGCGGCGATCCTCCTCGTGGTTCTCGCTTGGCTTTGGGTCTGCATCGATGTCTACGCCACTGAGGACCGAGCGCACCAGGCTTCTTGCGTCGTGGACGTCCCTCTGGACGCGCGTGACGTTCGTGGTGGCCAAGGGTGGACTGTTCCGTCCTTGCAGCCGTCCCAGGTCTTCTTACTGGGCCGCGTGCGCCTGCCCGCTTTGCCGGCCAGGTTGGACAAGCCTCGCTTTGCGTCGCGTTGGGCACAGCTTCGGCGTAATCTCCGACTTCATCGTTTCGCGCAAGCCGCTTACCTCGTGGTTGTCCTTGCGCTGGTGATCTCCACTGCTGCTGGTGGGAGTTCTCGCTTGGCGCTCGGGGGGTTGAGATTAGTGGCGTGCTTCTTCGCCTCGAACTCGCTGGCAGCCGCAGTGCGGTTCAACAGAATTTTGCGATTTTTTCTGCTTTTGTGCGGAATCCTGTGGGTTGCTGGTGCATTGACGGAGAACATGCCTGCGCATGGCGTCACGTCACCCACGCGGAGTGCCTGGAGTGCGTCACCCTGCACTTTCTGGGAGGCTCAGCAATCGTCGAGGCAATGGGAGCCGGGTTGGCAGGCCAATGTCGCGGAGCAGGATGAGGTCTTGCCGTATACCGTGCTGGACGAGCTTCAACCTCTGGGTGACACCACTGTGACCAAAGACGAGGCAGCGTGGCTCGACACTGAGCTCAATGCCACGTTTGGAGGGCATCCTGACTTCAAGGAGGAGCACTGGGAAGAAATGCGAGCTGTCCTTCGCAGATGCAAGGGCACTTTCGCCAACAGCCCTCACGACCTGACAGGCTACAAGGGCAAGGCAGAGCACAACACGTTCTCCATCCCTTTTGTGGACGAGTCCAAGGCTGCTTACCAGAGACCCAGGAAGTACAGCCCGGGCGAACAAGAGATCATTGACATCCACTGCAAGGAATTGCTGGAGTATGGCTTCATTGAGCCTGCAGCTAAGCATTGCAGACATGCGAGCAACGTCGTCGTGGCTGGTAAGAAGGATCATGAGACTGGCCTGTGGACCCAGACTCGCTTCTGCGTGGACCTTAGGGGCGTCAATCGACACTCCCTCAAGGATAACACTCTGCCACATCGACCAGAGGAGCTCTACCAGAAGGTGGCGAAGGCCAAGTTCAAGACCACGCTGGATGCCACCAAAGCCTTCCATCAGATTCCCATGGCTACGGAAGAGGACAGGAGCAAAACGGCATTCTGGTGGAAGAACCAGCTGTACCAGTACACTTCGATGCCCTTTGGGGCTGCTGGAGCAACATCTGCGTTTGTGAGGATCATGGACTACGAGTTACGTCACCTGCAGCACTGCACTGTGGCGTACGTTGATGACGTAGTGGTCTACACTGACTCCACGCCTGAGCAGCACCTCAAGAACGTCGAGGACGTGTTGCGCACATTGGGGGACGCTGGCATAAGATTGCACGCAGGCAAGAGCACGTTTGGTGCAGCCACGGTGGACTTTCTGGATTACCGCATTGGGCATAACTCCATTGGCGCACAGGAAGCGAAGTGCAAGGCCATCCAGGAGCTTCCGAGGCCGCAGGACAAGACGGGGCTTCGTTCCATCTTGGGCCTGATGAATTACTATAAGGGCTTAGTGGGTGAGCCAGGAGGGCCGAACTACTCGGAGATGGCTCGCCCTCTCAACGACCTGCTCAAGAAAGAGATTACCAATATCAAGGGAGCTTGGGGGAAGGATCAAGACCAAGCGCTCCAGGAGCTGAAGGACGCGCTCTGCTCTGGGAGATGTCTGAGGCCTATCGACTACGACAGACCCCTCATATTGTACACCGATTGGAGCACCTATGGCATTGGCGCAGTGCTGGGCCAGAAGGATGACGATGGGAAGGAGTACATTTGCATGGCGATCAGTCGATCCCTGAGCAAGACAGAGAGGCAGTACGCCAGCTTCAAGGGCGAGATGCTTGCAGTGGTGTGGGCAGTGCGCACGTTGAGACAGTACCTGCATGGCGTACACTTCACGCTGGTAACTGACCACTCACCGCTCACCACTTTGATGGAGAAGGCTGATCTTCAGGGTCAGCACCTGCGCTGGGCAATCAGCTTGCAGGAGTTCGACTTCACGGTGCAGTATCGCCCAGGAGCCAAGAACAGCAACGCTGACGTGCCGTCTCGCTACCCGTTACCGTCCACGACGGACGAGACTGGGGCAAGGCATGAGAGAGAAAAGGTGACTGCGCTTCACGCAGGCGTGGGGGAAGTGCACATGAAGGATTTCTGCGATCACCTGTGCTTCGTGCTGGCTGGGGAGGTTTCCCCAGGGGAAGAGGCCACGCCAGAGGTGCAGGTTGCCAACTACTGCAAGAGGGCTGCCGTGGAGCAGCTGGGCACGGGCCCAGTGCATCGTTTATTCGATTTGCATCACCAGGAGGAATTGGAGTGCAAACATGGGGTTATGTTCGACACTGATCTACCCGAATTGGTGACCGACTCTGGAAGGCTGGCGAGGGCAGCTTGGAAAGCGCTGAGCCTGGCGCGACCCACGCGAGGCACGCATGGCGAAGGAAGCCCCGCTGTATACAGCAATGAGTACTTCGAAGGCGAACGCATCTTGAAGCCTGAGAAGGTGGACACCAGGGTGTTGAGCAAGCGGTTCTTCTCGCAAGCTCGAGAGGAAGGCGTGGTGTGCTATGAGCCATGTGGAGGCCTTTGTGCTGGTCTGGAGATGTTGCTCCGCAGTGGCATGAAGGTGGATCGATACCTATATCAAGACATATCACCGAGCAGTCAGACAGTGGCCAGAGCCAGGTGTATGGCGCTGCTGCGACGATACCCTGACCTCATTTCGCCCAGTGCAGTAGAATTTGGGGCCCTACCCCAAGATCTGCGCGACACGACGAGCGCCGACTTCATACGGGCAGGAGCTCTTCGAGGACGTCAGTGGGTCATGGTGTGTGGGTTCCCATGCCAGGATCTCTCCCCTGCTGGAATGCTTACAGGCCTGGATGGCAGGCATATAGCAAATTATTTTATGAAGTGGTTCGGCTTCTATCCACGCTGCAGCAGCTACAGCAGTAGAAGCCCCCAGGATACATCCTGGAGAACGTGTCCCCATTGTCGCACAGACCAGGGACCAAGATCAGGGACGAAGTATTCCCGCACATTGCCAGCGTCATTGGCCGACCAGTGTCCTTTGACGCAGCACAAACAGGCGCTTACGCACATCGGTTGCGAGCGTATTGGAGCAACTTGTTCCAGATCCACCAGTTTCGCTCCGTGATGAGCAAGGTGGCGAGACCAGAACACATTATTTCTACGGTGCGGCAGCCGCTGCCCCACGCGAGGGCCTCTTCGCGCCATGTCAGGGCGATGACTTGCCCACGCTCAGCCCAAGCTAGGCACAAGATATGCCCAGGCTAGGCCCAGGTTAGGCCCAGGTTAGGCCCAACGCAAGCCCTGAGTTGCCGCTTTCATTGGCCCTCGCTGCGTCTTTCGAGGAGGTTAGGAGGTTCCACCAATGATCGACCACGAGCTGCCGATATATCCGCGGATCCGAAAAGCAAATCTGGAATCGAATCTGCCGTTTCCCGATATTCAACGCGGATGAATACGTGGCACATTGTGGCAGTCCGATCAAAACATTTGCTACGGCCAAAATCGCTCCTCACCCCATAATCTATGACGATGACGATGACACCCGAATGGTGTCATGGCATAATGATTAGGTTAAACACGGCCAGTGTCGGCTTTTACAGAATCGTGTCCGTTTTTGCAATTCCTGTCCGTTTTTGCAGTTCTTAACAGTGGTGTGTGTTTTTTTCAACTTGCAACTTTCCAACCGCGATACGCACGATATGCCTAAGCGCAAGTTTAAGCACGAAAACTTGAATGACGCTGAGATGATGGCTTTGCAAACGTCACAGCGATCCCAACGACGGACTCGTGATTCTCATGAAGCGAGTTTCATGAATAGCCCATCCGCCTTTCATGAGTGCGTGGAAGTTGAATACCTCCCCGCCATCAAGCCAATAAACAAAGAATGGACACGGAAAATATTTGATGATGTTCACGCGGATAAAGAGGTACGAGTAAAGCGCACTGTTGTTCCAAAAGAACAAGTGGCTTTACTCGTAGACAGCTTTAATCCGACGAACTTTATGCACGAAAAGAAGATCAAAAGCCGAACATTTGTCGACTTGTTTGCCGCGGGTTCCGAGATAAATCTAAACTTGAAACCAGTTTTAGAAAGTCGTTTCGGAAAGGCCGAATTCAAGTTTATTTCAGTGGATAGTGACACTCAAGCAAAAAATGTGAAGGGCTGGGTCCCTATGAACATCTTTCGTGTGCACGACAACTGGAAAGTGTTGGGTCAAAACGTCATTTGTGCACCGCCTACAAGTGGAATGAGTGACGCGGCTATCATGTACTTCGCAGAACACTGCAAGGATTTCTGCGCGTTTTTGGTGCCAGACATGTGGCTTGCTGACCGTGCCTATCCACTTCGACGAATGTGGTGGGCGAAAAAGCAAGAAGACAAGCTCATTTACGAGCTCGAGGGTGTTCAAGGCATGCGCTGGATTGTGTGTGTGAAAGAGAAGCGCAAAGGCCAAGATCTCTTCGCAAAGACTGGTGTGCAACTAAGTGCTAAGCCAGCAATGAAAAAAGCTTACGCCGAACGCAAGCAGGAAGCACTAGAAAGCGCTCCTAGTGATGGTGGAGATGCTCTTGAGGTTGCTTTGAGGAATGATGCTTCATAGATGCTAGCGATACAAGGTCTCTCGGTAGGAACGCATGTAACATGGAACATACAAAGACACGTATCTCATATCATAGAAGTACATAATTTGCGTGAATTATGCACATATCGATGATATTATTGTACCGTGTATGCGTGAATGCGTGTGCGTGTGAAATGCTTTGTGTTATGCTCGAATTTGTCTTTGGACGGAGTGTATATTTGTTGTTGACACTGTTAAGAACTGCAAAAACGGACAGATTTTGCAAAAACGGACACGATTCTGTAAAAGCCGACACTGGCCGTGTTTAACCTAATCATTATCATGGTCAACCGACGCAGTCATGCGATGCTCGTTGTCATCGCGACACCCCCCCCACTTCGTATGTTTTAAAGTTATAATCACGATCTCCGAATTCGCCTGCCAGGTCAAAGCCATCGCAGCACGAACATTGGTGCACAGTTGTTCATGTGCGATGTTGGATTTTGTAAGATTATCTGCTGTGATAAAGATCTTAGGATGCATGGAGCGTCATTGGTGCTTTCGCCCATCTTGGGCCCATCTTGGGCCCATCTTGGGCCCAGCGACCAACCATTTTACGCCCCTACGTTCACCTTCCTTGGGAGAGTCTTGGGAGAGTCTTGGGAGAGACGAAGGGACATGTCGGGCGCATCGTGGATGTATCACCGATGCACCATCGGTGCACCTTGGGGTCAGAGGTGCGCCGCACGCTAGAAATAATGTGAAGGACGAGTCGTATCGTCAATCCTGTGCGAGGGCTGGCAGCCCAGACCAGTGATAAGAACAGACCGCGCGCCTCACTACGTAGTGAACGTGGTGGGAGAACCGCTGAGGGCTCTTCCCACCATCATGGCGACGCAAGGGTCAAGAGCATTCAGAAAAGCAAGGATGGGCACCGTGGTGCGCAACCAGGACGATGAGGACATCGAGGAAGAGTCCCGAGAGGTGAACCTCGACGAGAAGGCGCGAGCCATGGGCTACAGCGCAAGTGAGCTACGCATGGCCGATGGCCTGAACGACGTAGAATTATTGGCAAGCATTCTGGGCCTGGCCATGGATCGCAGGGCTATGGAACTGTTGATGGCGGTCGCAGAAGCAAGCAGGAAGGGGCTTCCTCACAGCGAGGAGTCCTCGGAGGCGGAGAATTCCCCAGGACAGCCTATCGCTGTAGACAACAACTGGGCAGACCACGCGAGGTCGGACCTTCAGCAGAGGCAAGCTTTGCTGGCGGAATGGGTTGAGAATTCGAACGCATATACTCAGCAGGTGGCGAAGACCATGAGTCACCGTGACTGGGAGGAGAAGCTGCAGATAATGTGCTCACAAGGGCAGAAAGGTGCAGAAGGAATTGGGGCCCAGCGACAGAAGGCTGGAACCAAGAAGAAGAAGAAGAAGAAGAAGAAGTGGCAGCTCTACGTCATCGAGCAGTATCGCCAGAGGCACGAGAGCCACTTCGTGAAGGAGGGCGCAACTCCAGCAGCGCGCGTTGACGTGCCTGCTTGGAGTCCGCCTGCCAAAGATGTGGAGATGAGACTCCCCAGGTTGGCGTGCACCACCAGGTTCGCGGACTTGATGGCCAGTGTGGCCGAGCAGCAGGCTGACCGTGACAAGCATCGAGATGTGCATGATGATGCATGGTGCCTCAGATGGTTGAAGTCCAATGGCAGCGTGAGGTTGCCAGAGGATGAAGTTCGTCGTGTAAGGAGACGCGCAGCACGACATCGATGGGATGAGGCAACGGACGAGATCTACATGATCACGCTGTCAGGCAAGGAAGTGAGAATACCCAAGCCTGCTGACCGTCTTGCACTGGTCAAGGAATATCATTCCAGAACTGGCCATTGGGGCATAAGACGCACGCAGCATCTTCTGTGGCAGCGCCATTGGTGGGCCGACCTGAAGAAGGACGTTGAGGCCGTTGTTACTCAGTGTGAAACCTGTCAGCGCGTGAAAACTCACTATGCAAGAGAGGAGGCGTGTTTGTCCCCCCTCGAGATCGTGTCATTCATGTATCGGTGGTCGCTGGACCTGGCATGGCCTTCAAGGAGACAGACCAAGGCGGGCAACAACAGGGTGCTCATCATGACCGAGCACTACACCAGATTCATACAGTAGTCTGCGTGCCCATTCCTGACAAGGAGGCAAGGACCATCGCAGCGGCATTTCGCAGTCATGTCCTGGCTGTGTTCGGGGCGCCAGCAGAGTGCTTGGTGGATGGAGGCAAAGAGTTCGAGGGCGAGTTCAAACAGTTATGCAGAGACTGTCTGATAGACAGGCGAGTCACCTCGCCAGACTCACCAGAAGGCAATGGGCTCACCGAGCGGGTGGTGCGCACGATGAAGTTCTGTTTCAAGAAGATCGCCTTGGAGAAGGGCCTCGACTATGAGTGGGACGAGCAGCTCTGGCCACTCGTGCTGAGCTACAACGCAGCACGCCAAGAGTCCACAGGAGTGGCGCCGTTCACTTTGCTATTTGCCCAAGAGGCAGTGGTGCCGCCAGATCTGAAGCAGGCGCCCAGTATAGACTTCAGTCCAGAGGTCAAGGATGACAAGGACGCTCGGGTCAAGGACCTCCTCTTGAGAGCAGAGGTGGTGAAGCGACTGATGGTGCACGCTGGTTGCAGCCTGGAGATTGCACAACATCGTGATACTCTACATTACGAAGGAAGAAGGGGTGGTGGTATTGAGCCTAAGCCACACCAGTTTAAGGTGGGTGACTTTGTCTACATCAGACAGAAGCCTCGCAGCGGCATGGAAGTCGCGACCAAGTCCGCCATTCTGAAGCTGGTCAAGATACAGCGAGATGGTGTGGTGGTGCTTGAGGACGCCACCAAGTTAAGAGAGAAGAGCACCGTGCAGAGCATCGCGCCATGTCACCTACAGGTGAAGGACCAGTATGACTGCAGTGCAGCCGTTCCCAGCAAGCACCTAGCATGTGAAGCGTGCAGGAAGACTGATGGGGAAGCAGAAATGTTGTTGTGCGACGCATGCAACAGGGGGTACCACTTGTGGTGTCTTACCCCAGCACTGGATGAAGTACCAGAAGGCGAGTGGCTATGTCCCAGGTGCTCAGGCACGGGGATGCAAGCTGCTAACGCTGAGGTGCAGACCCAGGAAGACAAGAGCTCTGGTGTCCTGGAGGACAGACTGGGCATGAAGGAGCAGCAATTGAACGAGAAGTTGTCCTCAGAAATGCGCCTGCTGCCAGCAGACGTGGGTCCCCGTCGTGTGGTGAAGGGAGACAAATTTCAGCCATGGCATGCCATCTCATCAAGAGAGATGCTATTGGAGGAGAAGGACATGTTCTTTGGCGTGCCAGATCAGATTGATTGGGGCAGGCAGGACAAGCTCTCTGAGGTCGTGCAGATCTTCATGCCAGGGCACTGGAACGAAGGGCATCGCACGGTGCTGAGCAAGAAGTACCGAGAACAGAAGACTATGGCAAGGCAGCTGAGGGATGCACCTCGTGTGCCTGCTTTGTCTGAAGAAGAAGTTGAAAAGCGAGGAGAATTGAGACATATGACCAAGGCTCAGGTGCGAGAAGCTAGCGCGCTGCAGTGGGGGCTTGAGCTGGTCATCACAGTGCCCTCCGAGGTGAGGCGCTTGGCGACGGAGGTGGACTGGAAGTCCATCGATGGCGTGTGGGACCCGTGGGCAGGCACTGGGGTCATCAGTGAGGTGATGGTGGAGCAGTGGCCGCAGTTGAGGTTTATGAACAATGACTGGAATTCTCAGCTGGGTTGGTCTGAGGCGCATGACGCGCTCCAGCCAGGTAACTATCGCGCATGGAAGGAGAAGTATGGTATTTGTGATGCCGTGGTGACTTCGCCTTGGTTCGCAGCACTGGACATCGCGTTCCCTTTGGCAGTTATGGCCAGTCGTGTGGTGGCATGTGTCCATGTTCCTTCTTACTATTTGACAGACATGACCGAGAGCAGAGCCGCGTACTTCAGACGATTGAGTCAGTCTGGACGCTTGCATGTGATTGGACATCTGGAACATGGACCTATTGGCCGCAGATGCATGTGGGTTTTGGTGTTCAAGAATCCTCTGGTCAGAGCCAGAATGTTACAGGGTGGAGAAGGTGAAGGCATTGGTATGTTCACTTTCAGTTTGGGCAAGTTCATGGCAGATGGTAATACGACCCAGTATGCTGAACAAGCCCATATTTGAGTCTGTGCTACTGCACGCAGCAGCTACAGATGGGGGATGTTGGAAATCTGGGCTTGCATGAAGGAGCTTAGTGTTCGATCTCAGTATATCAGAATTTTAAAAAATTTGTAGCTCTACGATCTTGTACTATGTTGAGATTGCTTGGACAGTTACCGACACCAGTGAATGTTAATGACAAACTTATGGTTATCCGCGAGTGTTAAGATTGCTCGAACTCGACAGTATTTGTACCATCATGTGCACACGTTTGCGACAGCTGTAACAAACGCCGGCTTCTCATGGTACCGCGCCGGGTTTGTCCAGCTGGTGACACGCGTGACAGAGGTGACAGTATGACAGGCTTCGCGATTATGACTGCTCGAGATATGCAGACCTGCCAGAGAAGATATGGTCATGATCGGGTGACCAAGAAATGATAAGTTGAAGATGACAGTGGCTACTCTGCCACTGACGTGTCAGTCAAAATGTGGTGAACGGTAACATTGTTAGTGCTGGCATGGAATAATGACTTTCCATTGGCCAGATGAAGATTTAGGGGCTAGAACCCGTTACAGTTTTGGGAAATGTGACAGAGCATTGAGATATAAGTAAGCTCTGACTGAAGGTCAGGCTAGTGGACTCATTATTATCTTGCCTTGCAAGAGTGCTAGGTGGCTGTTCGCGTGCCAGTGCTAGAGTGCTAAGATAGTTCTGCTCACAGCTTTGGATAATAATTCGTACTTTGTGTTATTATACCAACTTTTTATGAAAATATTTTACTGCTGTTTTCATCCTTTTTCATGTTGGAAATCTGGGCTTGCATGAAGGAGCTTAGTGTTCGATCTCAGTATATCAGAATTTTAAAAAATTTGTAGCTCTACGATCTTGTACTATGTTGAGATTGCTTGGACAGTTACCGACACCAGTGAATGTCAATGACAAACTTATGGTTATCCGCGAGTGTTAAGATTGCTCGAACTCGACAGTATTTGTACCATCATGTGCACACGTTTGCGACAATCTTTCTCATAGTTCATATCACGTAGAGATATTGTTTTCTGTTTACCCAATCATCGACTGACGATGCAAAAGTTCCATCAAAATTATACTCTAAAAACGATCTGGTGTTTCAATTCACATGCCCGTATTGATGACGTGTCTAAATATTGTCTGTAATGACATGACAGTACCTCGCCTCGGTAGAGGTAGCACAGTGTCACGAGGTACGATGGAGTTTTCTAATCAGCTGCGGCTACATAGCCTAGCTTGCATGCCACATATGACACATATGTGAATGGAACCCGGCCGGTGCACTGCGTGTGGAATTACAAAAAATAATAATACGAAAATTCCAGAAGTGCCACAAACCAAGGACTCCCGTCAGACAGGAATCAGGGTCCCACGACCCGACTGCCGACCCCAGCCTTCTGCATGCGTGCACATGCCCCTCGTGCCAAAGGACTGAGGCCCGCAAATACTATCATTACCCTAAAGAGTACAGACTATGGACCTAAAATGCTAAGCTAGGGCTGAAACCCTCAAAAAGCATAATTACCCGCTCTAGCACAGAGTCAGGCATGACAGCAATTGTCAGGGTTATGACCGATGACACATGTGTCATACATGTCATACGTGTCATACCTGTCAGACATGTCATACCATGTCATGTCATGTCGAGTCATGTCATATATTATAATGACAGACAGTCGTCAGTACGGTCGACTATGACTGTACATGTCATCGAGATGATAAGTCACATCATCTGTCATTTATTCAAGGAAAGACTTGAATGCCGCCTGTCATCGAGAGGCCGTATGTCGGACTCGAGGATGGCGAAGCAAGATGCTATCTTGAAGTACCGAACGGTTCGGAGAAGAAATCATCTTCGCTTCTAGCATGTGCGGAACAAGCATGCGGGTATCATATGGCGAACGCATCATTCGTTCTGCCGATACCAGTCGTTCAACCAATGCCTCGGGTTCACAACCCAATAGCGGTACCATCTGTGAGATGGGAGGCATTCGGTATAGATGAGCTAGCGTTGTGCTAGAGCAGTATCTTCTGACGAAGTCTCCACTCATCACCCGCTCATAAGCTGTGCGCGTGTTACAACTGTTCAATAACACCTGCACTATCTTATTATATCATATATATCTTAAGGCTCGCGTCAGCGTCCTTATCATTGGTATTCGATCGTTAAGGCGAGAAACGAGAACTCTAGTGTGAGTGCAGCATATATATCAATAATTTTGTATATGCAGGTTGCGGAGCGTAAATCATATCTGGCGACGCAATCGCATAAATATTGATACTGCATATACTGACCGCTGCAAGAGCGAATAGAGTGCGCGAGGATAATAGTCGCATCCACAGATCGTACACAGCAGCTGAGCGTCATCTACACTGCGCGAAAAGGTGTGCATGCGCCATACAAATGTACGGCGATCACATATGCGCGCAGAAGCGATTCGCAGCTGTAAGAAATGTATGTACGGCGATTACATATGCGCGCAAAAGCGATTCGCAGCTAGAAGTATGCGCGGCGATCATATGTACGCGCATGAATGATTCGCAGCTGTAAGAATTACGCAGTATGAGATGCGGGCACGGAAAACATCAGCAGAATCATGATCCGCGCGCAAATTAGCACTCGTATCATGTGCTAAGTATATGGCGACAACATGTGCTCTTTATCAACAGCGCGCACAATTGCAATATTCGTGATTGCAATAAATCACTTGCAGCGCACGACAATCATTTTGCAGTTTTATGATGACGATGTCAATATAGTTGCAATAATCATCTGCGCATCATATGCGCGCGTCACAATATCCTCTGCAAAATATGTGTATACTTGCAGGGATAATCATGAACGGACGCATGATGACAATATTGCAGCATGCCACACAATACTTTGATGACTGCTGAGATATTGCAATTTATTCACTGTCAGATTTGTATACTTACTTGCAATCAAGAGTGTGAACTGCATGAATGCTGTGTACATCTACATGACAGATCATGAATGCTTAGCAGCAACATAATAATGTGTGCAAGATTAGAGTGTGCGGAGATTGCAATGATTGCAACACACACACATGCACATATACTTGACTTGCAGTATACATCATCATGAAGTATATAACAAGTGCATGCAGCACATATGCATTACACTACATATACATTATATACTGAGTGACTGCAACACTGTGAATTGTGCATACATCATTAATACAGCTTGACCACGCTATCAGCTGTAATATATATTACCAGTTTGATCATGATAACAACTGGAATATTAGTATCACATCACAATACATTGTATATTGCACAAGGCATATTGCAGTGCATGTTAGCTATATTGGAATCATGTAAGTGTAAGGTGCCTGAAGGTAATCTCAACACCATAATTAGCTCGTCATTCTCCGACGTAGGATTTGGGAAGAGCATGTACGTTCTATGGTGGATTACTGGACGGAATGCTCACCGGAACTACATGTAAAATAAATCAAGCAACTCATTATTGTAAATGAGAGTATGCAGGATTACAATAGATACTAATCTGATATATATATCATGTTGGATTATTAGTACTTGGTATACAGATCATCCTGCATGATGAATTATCTTGGCACATTGTAATACCATTATCACCTGTATACGAGTGTGTAATAAAGTTCCACACACACACACCACTGACTATGGTATATATAATGACATTCACTGACTCAATAAGTGAAATGATCAACTATAATATCATTATATCAACTATGTGTATGATAATATAGATACCATCCAACAAACACATGTGCGTGTTGGATGTCAGTGATGGCGATGGCTAAGGTAACAGGATAAAACTACATGCTGAAGGGCTGGATGGAGAATATCTCCAGACCCGAAGGCAGTATACAGTGTTCACAATGCAGCTGGTAACTGCTGAACACTGTTCATACCTTTTCATTATCGCTGGAGCAAGAACAACAACCTCAATGCATTTGTGACAATTGATTCAATAATGATCTGCACAAAAAGCATGTACCTACTCAGATCAGAACTTACATATTGAACTGACTGACATAGGTTGTTGTGGACACACACACACACACACACACATCGTGTTGTGTTAAACTGCTTAGATTATTATCAAGCTGTGTCCTGATATGTTTGGAATCTAGAGATATCATTTTGATATGCTCTTAGTGCACAGCCATATGCCCAAACATATCATAGGTTGATAAGTTATCACTTAAGTGGCTAATCCGCTTACAAGTTGATACACCTCCTATAAATCACCAGGAAGTGAATTAACTTCCATGGGTTTCAAATCAGTAAAACCCATATTTAAGATCAACCACATATGTTGACAATCAGAGATATTCACTATTATGCCATGAAAATTATCATGTGCAAAAGTGAAGTAAGTTGCAGTACTTCTGTAACTTGCAGCTCCCACACACATTGAGATATATTACTGTGGTAATATAATAAGTGGCCAAAAATGTACAAAATGGGTGAAAATCGTTGGCGATAAATTTCAAAATTGAAATTTCGACCCCATTTTATTTCAAATTATGATTTTATACCTATTAAGGTATCAGAAAAACATAATGACTATGGTCATATCTCGTGTAACACCCTAGATAGTAGGTGTGTAATATATAGGGGTGTACATATTGGCTGTAACGAAATGCGTAAAAACTCCACACGCATGATTTCAAAATGAAAAAGTCGGGTTGATTTTTTTCGCTGATCTGATTATTCAGCTATCAATAAATATTCCCTGATTTATTCAGCACTTGTAACACCATGTAACACCCTTAAAATCACGTGTGTGTGTCAGGGGTGTAACGTACCTCTAAAAAACCACGTGACACACAGTGAAAAATTAAATGCAGTTTTGCTTAAATATCTTTGCAAAATGTTTATACTGCTTTAATTTACAATATTTTAGGGTTACTGATGGCAAGTAACACCCTAACATCACTGTGGAGGATAAGGGTCACTGTAACGTAACATACCCTAAATGCCACATATATAATAGGAAACACTTCGTGTTTGGCATATTTGTCATGCTGAAATCAGCACAGACATGACAATATTTCGGGCAACAACCCAAAAACTGCAGGGCTACAACCCAAAGACTGTAGGGCTGCAACCCTAAAACTGTAACAGCTGCTTCCTATAAGGACTGCATGCTATATCATGAGGTATAAGGGCAACTGACAACTGCCTTATGTTCACACTTCCTTGAGGGGGGAAGAAGGTGGATATATAAACATAATTACCTCATTATAATGTACAAATATACTACATGTATATAAACATACAGATATACTATATGTATATAACATAGATATATATATATACCAACACACACACTCAGTTAGCTGAAGGCATCTTTGGTGTTGTGTTTTGTTTCTTTAGATGGCAGAAGAGGAAGAACCAGAAATCCCAGCCATCAATCCAGATCCAGCAACATGGTTCTTTGCCATCTTAGGCTCCTATGATTCATACAGTCGGTTCAAGATTCCCAAGTGGATCGCTGGTTATGACAATACTCAGACCAGATTCGACCAGATAGGGTACTTCGACAATATCAGTCGCATGAGGCCCGATATGAGCAGATATAAGGATCCTCAGAATGAACCAAAGGAACCAGAAGATGAGTATACAGAAGATAATGCTCCAATAGTCTTTACAGATCCTGATGATGATTCTGTTCCAGCACCAGCTCCACCCACTTTGGTTCCAAAGGTGAAAATGACACCACCTAAGGAATTTAAAGCAGGACAGGACGCAGAAGTTTGGTTGGACACAGTGGACCGATACTTCCAGTTCACTTATCCAGGAGTTCCAGACAAGGACCTGATCACAGTATTCCTGACTCTCATCCAAAACAATGACCGACACTATTTCCAGGTCCGTGGCACAGCAACCAGATGCCACATATGAGAGGGTCAGAAGGATTTTCCTCAGTCAGTTTGGCAACTGTTAGGGTTGGAAATCGGTGCGGGGATTTCACTGTTCGAGCCGGGTCAAATCATATATAACGACGATCGCTCTTAATTGGAAGATGCGCTCTAAATTGGAAGATTTTTTGAAGGTCATTGTTTTGATGTTTTTTACATTATTTTAAACATATCATGCCCAAAAAATAGGGTGGTTATAATTTTGGAAGTTTTTCTCATCGTACGAGGCGGGGTTTTCAGAATTCTTACGCGTGACTCTTAGGCATATTGAGGAGTGTTCCAAAAATCCACATATGATATTAGATCGAGATTAAAGGTTATAAAATGGAAGTAAAAAGGGGAAAATATGTACCTGTTTATCGTATGTTTGATATTTTCATCGATTTCAGCACAATTTTGTCAAAACCCCCCTCAAACCCTATGCTTTATCACACGTGTATTCACAAAGGGCGAGTAACATATGTAAAGGTTCTTGCTAATGGACCCGTCACGTGCTATGTTATAATGTAGTTTGCCATAAAACATATTTGAACAAATAAAATATCAAGCGCTTGCATCTCCGTGCAGATTTCTGGAGCAAATGGCCCTCTAGCGGGGGAAACCCTAAGTGGTAACACCAATTTAGGGTGTAAGCACAACCACATGTGTACATGCATGCACATACGAACTCTTGACTGCACTTATTTACTCTTCAGAGTTCTCTAGCAGTGCTTTTAAAAGCTCAGCTTTCTCCTCACAACCTGGAATTCCGCCTTGAACACCAGATTTTGCGGTCTCATCCCAGCATGTCAACACCTCGTTCACGTCAAATGTAGACTTCATGCGAAGGGTGCGGGCACCCCGTACGAAAGCTCCAGCCTCACAGAGTTGTTCTACCGTCTCGAACGTTCTCCGTGACTGTGCTGGCAACCAGAACTGCCAGGTTATCTCCTTCCGTGAGGCATGCTGCCCCACCACCTCCACGAAATGGAGTGGGAGTGACTTACCGCCGTCCGGGAGCATAACGTTGAACCAACACTTGTCGCTGGCTTCCCCGCCTGCAACGGTCACGGCATAGCTGCCCACAGTCATGTCCTCGAACCGGTAGTCGGCTGCCAAGTGTTCCTTCTGCGATGCCAAACGCATCCCACGGTCATATAGACTCTCGTCAACACCGGAGGAGTGCTCATCGTCGCCATCATCCGTGCCCTCACTGCTGCTGGGCTGTTTCTGCTGTTTTGGCTGCTTTCCAGGCTTCTTCTTGCGCGCTGCAACCTGCCGACTCCGACTGCGAGTGGCAAGATCCATCTCCATATCAGTATCATCGCTGTCGCCTTCGGAGGCGGGTGAAGTTCTGCGCGCCCTGTTTTGCCTTTGTGCGCCTGAAAACCTCTTGCGAGCAGCAGGTGGAGCTCCTCTCCGACTCCTCTTTCCATTTGCTTCACGCACACCTGCCTCTGCACGAACTGCGGGAGCTTCTTCAGCAGCTTCTTCTGCCTCTGCACGAACTGCGGGAGCTTCTTCACCAGCATCTTCTGCCTTCAAAAGCTGGATCAGGCGTTCCAACTTCTTGGTCTTGGTCGTAAGACCCCGCAGTTCAGCATTCCGCTCAGATAACACTCGGTGTAAGTGTTTATCCTCGTACCTGCGTAAGCGAACCCTAGTTTGAAACTTCTCTATACACTTCGTATTATCTTCGCATACTCTTACACCGCAATGCCGGACTCTCACGACGACGAGACTAGAATCCTGAGGGAAGTTTTTCCCTGGATGAGTGAGGGTTTTCTTAGCGAAAATCAAGAATAAGGAACGACCTCTTCTACCGTCGTTCCGAACACACCAGGAACAACGGACTCGGACGACGAGGTTACAATCTTGCGGCAGGTTTTTCCTTGGTTGCAAAGCTCCACAACAGCGACACCTGAAGACGAAGCGACGACTTCTTCTACCGGGAATCAAAGGACTCCCGCAACACAGGAGCAAGCCGCCACCACCACCAACTCGGAAAGAGAGGAAGGAAACAAGTGCGTCGTCTGCTTATAAATAGTTTTCCCTGCGGAAACGTGGGTTTCAGGGTTAGGATGTGACTGCAAAAACGTGCTGTATCATCACCCTTGTTTCCAGGCCTACTTGGCAAGTTGCACGGATATTGCAAAATGCCCTTGTTGTAGGAAGATCTGGAGCTAGAACAAGAAACCTACCTGACTTTGCTTAGACACTTGAAGGACAATAATGACAAAATAAATATAAATAAGGTATAAATGAGATCGCACTAGGCTGGTAAACGGTCGTCTTACCTTCTGGAAATCAGCTCAGTACAATACTTGGCCTCGCGCATAAAAGCCACAACCTCGTTGATGTCAATATTTTTCAGGACTTCTTTCTCCACCACTTGTTTCTTATGCGTCACGCCGTCGAAACATACATTGAACTGCTCCGCCTTAGCATACCGCGTCTTCAAGAGCCCATCGCATTTGACTGTAGATGCGCGGGTATGCGCACGTGTCAGCAGCAGTGAAAGGTCCCACTTCGGAGGTAATCGCTCGGGATGTCGCTCTCGCACGGCCTCCACCTTCAAAGGCAAGGGGAAGGTTGCTTTCAATTCCTCGTGTCGTTGTTGGCTCACCAGATCTGGCGTTGCGGCTCGGAGTCCCAATAGACAGCTCCGCGTTGTTTGCTCCATGTCCAATACCTTGTTTCCCTTCCCCTTGCGCTTCCATTCCGGGTTGTCCATATAGCCCGGGGCGGAGTCGACGTCGGGATAACTGGTACAAATAATCAGCCCAAGGTTCGGGTCCTCGTCCACGCCACTTGGTAGCCATTCCTTGAACCTGTCACCAAACTTGTACTTCGCTCGGACGAGCTTGTCCGGAGCGACGTAAAAGCACCAAGTATGCACCTTGCGGTCTCGTCCAGCGTGGCCACCAAACTCTTCGTTCAAGTGCGGGTCGATCCACGATTTGAAGTCCAAGTTGCAGCCGACGACGTACGTGTGCTTGTTGATGGTTGTTATCGTCCAGGCAAAGAGAAAGGCAATCCATTGTTCCAAAGATATGAACCAGTGGCCTTTTTTATCCGCGGTCTTACCCCACAACAGCATCTTCAGCAACCCGAAAAAGCCATCGACGTCGTTGTGGGAGTGGCCTACGGGCAGACGGTGTTAGTAGATCTCTTTGTACAGCCCGTGGTGAACCAGGATGCAGAAGAAGGCGAAAACATGCCGGTTCCAGTTTTCCGACCCTCCGTCCATTTGCACGTGGCATGTTTGCCGAAAGTGCCGCTCCGTGTTCTCCACCACATACCGTAGCAGAATATTGAGCGTCGTGAGGCACATGTTCACGTCTTTGCCAGGAACCCATGGCATAAGTAAACACATGCACAACACCGTGCCGTGCATCACGACTGCTTGCA
The DNA here is from genome assembly GCA_001247695.2 of Cymbomonas tetramitiformis. Taxonomy (NCBI): domain Eukaryota; kingdom Viridiplantae; phylum Chlorophyta; class Pyramimonadophyceae; order Pyramimonadales; family Pyramimonadaceae; genus Cymbomonas; species Cymbomonas tetramitiformis. The sequence continues at coordinate 20,886 of LGRX02012931.1, forward strand.
GATGAAGGTGGAAGAAACTTCCAGCTTTGTCGCTCATCGCCTTGACCTTCACGGGGAAGTGCGGACAAACGGTGTTGTTGTTTGCCGCCCCGTCGAAACAATACGAGTCACTGATGCCGAACTGGTTGGAACTATCAGCACGGGTGTTATTGTACTGAGCTCTCTCATTTCGATAATCACTCCGGTGCGCGTCGTTAAGCGTCTTCCAGTCCTCCAGGTCCTCCAAGTCCTTTACAGCACGGCGCTGCTTCGTCAAGATTTCGCATGTCGTGCACTTACCTGCACAATCCTTCCGCTTGCGCATGGTAATATGCTTCGCGCGGAGGTACTCGCGCAGATACTTGCGAAACTGCGTGATTTTAACCTGATAAACGCCGCGACGCATAAGCTTGTATGCGGCATAACAATCGGCTGGTCGGATCGGATTCATTTGGAGTTTGCCGTTTTGAGGTTGTGGCTCCGCCAACGGCAAAATCTCGTGAGCAGCGTACTCCAAGAAATAAGTCCAGTTCAGGTTCGTCGGGTCGTTGTACAGCGTCAAATTCCTCTTCCTTGTGCTCTCCAGCATGCCGCCCCCACACACGTGCGCGTGCCACTTGAACCATGTGCTTTCGGGAATAAAGTGCAGTCGTCGAAACGCATCCTTGCAGACTTTCTTGCCCAGGAACGTCAGCGAGTCGAACATCTCTATTTCAAGCTTCTGCGATCCGGGCTTGAACCTACGCGCACGAGTAAGCTCCGCGATGATGTTCTCCTTGAACTGGCGACCGTTTAGCGTAGACTTCTCACGTAAGTACGCCTGCACGGGACGATACTCGAATTGGGACAGACAGCGCCTCCCACACCTGCATTCGTTGGCGGGGTCCATCAGATCCCCGATCTTTGGATAAAGCCTATCGGACACCAGGTGGGAAGGATGTCATGGCCCGATCGCGTCATGGTGACCTGAAATCGCGACCTGACCTCATGAAGGCGTGACACAAGCGTTGCCACGCTCGTGTCGCCGGCGATTCCTGGCGAAATCCAAACGACCGCTCCCTAGATTCGATGATGCCTCGACTTTTGTTGTTAAATCCCTGAAACTCGACTCTCTGCGCTACAGTTCGTACGATTGGGGCATGCCCGCCGCTGCGGCGGGCATGCCCCATGGTATCCCCCACTGCAAGCTTTAACAAAATTTAACCTTCGCAGCGCCCGCCCTTTACCTTTACCTCTTACTTCCTTCTTTCTCGCAAAAATGCCAGGCGCGTGCGTTGACCCAGATGCTGCTGAGGGAAAATATATTCAGAAAGTCTTAAACCGCACGCGAAGAGATGAACAAGATGCTGACGGCTGCTGGTTGGTCGACCTCTGCGTCGATTGCAAGTTCGACTTCTTGAAGAGTCGAAAAGAAATCGATCGCTGTCGCAGGCAACATGAGGGACCGAACTGGTACACCGTCGTGTTCCCAGCATGCGGCGACTGCATGGTGGAGTACACCACCGTCGCCAAACGTGGTGATCAAACCACGAAGCATGTTGTATGGTACGCATGCTAACCTGCCTGCCCTACTTTTCGTCAGCTTCTTGCTTCAACCTCATCGTACGTTTCTTTTCTTCCAGGATCAAGTCGCGGCACCCGGATACCGGGCTGTACACCGTTCAAGACGCCGACCCCCCCCACGCGATCCATGAGCGCGTGGCCTTGGAGTATCATTTCGCCAGGAGTGACTTCAAGGTCCACCGCGGCAGCAGATTGGAGCAGGAGGGGTTTAGCCGCGTCGAGCGGATGACTGGGCACTCCCTGTTTCCCACGCAGGTTCACCCAGCCGCAGGTAAGAATATTGCTTCTACTTGCCTTTCCCTCATCGTCTTCTTTTTTTCTTTATTCTTTTATTCTTTTAAAGAACGCATCTTTCCTTCCACAGATGCTGGTCCGCCTCAACAGCCTGGCGCGGCTGCGGTCCAAAAAAAAAGGAAACGCGATGACAGAAATACTCACACCTCGGCCGACGGCTCGCCTGTTTCTGGATCAAAGACCATGGCTCCTTCAGCAATGCGAACAGTGCGCCACGCTGTCTGCACGTCCTTCGGTTTGACGTTCTGGTTGTTCCTGTACTGGAAACGAAGAAAATCACGAAGAATAGGACTAATCTCTGGCCGAAAGAACCCAATACGGGTGCCGTCTGTGGTCCTGAGATCGTGAACAGAACATTTGGGAGGGCAGGTGCTGATACAGTGGTTCGCGTGTTCCATGTTGACGTAGGTTATTGGAACAACCGGATACTCGGCACCCAAAGAGGAGGCAACTGGCACGCCGATCCGAAAGGAGGCAGAGCAGCCACAAAACCGCGCAGATCTGTTGTGTTTGAGCTTTGTGGCGGGACGTGGAACAACGCCTTCTGGAGGGGGAGCGCATGCAGCTTTCGCAGCTTGGCGTTTCCGCCATTCGGACTGGAACCCGCAACGACATGCGTAATGATGTTTGTAGGGCCAACCATCATGCGCTGGACGAGGTTTAGCTAAACTGCGGTCCGTTTTGGGAGGTTTCGTATATGGTTTTGTCTTGGCGTTGGCGTCGTTTCTAACGCGCACAATGTGAAACTGGTTCGGATTAGGATCACTGGAAGGTGATCCGTAGTTTCCTTCGCCCCGGACAAAATCCTGTACGCGAGACACTGGAAGGTACGTTGTTGGGAGCAGTTTTGGTTTAGATGATCGCGGTATGCTTTCCCAGGACCAGTGAAGATCGTGGCGAGAAAGCGACCCCCAAGGGATCCGGTATTCTAGAGAGCCAGCGGTGCCAATAGTGAACATGGTATCGGCAAGGAGGTTGGTTGCGTCGGGCTGTAGGTTGGGGCATGTAGGTTTAGAACCCGCTGGTTCTGTGCTAACCTCCGCGGTGTTGGCATGCGCTGCAACCAGATGCGACGCAAAGCCGAACATCGCGCGTGAACGCCCGCTAAGGGTTAGGCGTGAAAAGAAAGACATGCCTTAGGAGTAGGAACGGTAGAGGCTAGACACTGGTCGCTGACCTATTGGGTAACGAAACGCCCCACGCGGACGTCGTACCAAGCTGGAATGGTCCACTTAGGTACACCGTGTTGGTTGTAGAAGACCCAAAAGAATCCGCAATCTCTATTTGGTGGCAGCCAGCGCCGAAGCTGCAGTCTGAACGCGAGTGGAAGATGAATAGGGGATTAGTATCGGTCCACTCCGTCCGTCCGTCCGTCCGTCCGTCCACTGTCCGTCCACTGTGGACGGACGGACGGACAGTGGACCAAACATTCTTAACATTCTAAGATTTCGCAAAATAGGGCTCCCATACTTAAGCCCATACTTAAGGCGGGTAACGCGTCGGTCCGCGTCGACGCCTGCGTTTTCCCATACTTAAGAAAA
>LGRX02012933.1:0-17448 GCA_001247695.2 Cymbomonas tetramitiformis
TGGACCCCATGCACGCGCACGAGCCCGACCTCTGCTTTGCGGACAAGATCGCACGGATGGGGGGACTCTCGATCACGGCTGAGGGCAAGGACTTCGCGATGCGGTACATGCACGCCGAGTCGGAGACCGACTCTTGCGACGGCGACGTGGACGACTCTGCAGCTAAGTGTGACTCTGTTGACGGTGAGGATGCGGTCCCGCGCGCCCTACAGCATCTCGTCCGGGATGCGGTACACCCCCTTGGGGGTTTGCCCGCTCTTCGGCGATTGCGGTGATGCTTTGTGCGTTCTTTTGTGTATGCGCCACCGCGGCGCCACTCACAGCTGCCGCCCCTGGCGAGGCATGTGCACCGGACCACACCGGCGTGGAGGTCGGTGGTGCTGTAGAGACGACCAACAACGAGCCTGCATTCACTTTTGCGGCGCCGGCTGCTATTCCGCCGCATCGGCAGACGCGGTATCGGGAGCTGCGACAAGGGTTCCACACTCTCCGCAATGTCCCGCGGCCGCCATGGCTGTATAATCCCGACCCTGATTATGTTCCACAGTCACCACCTTACCCGCCACCGCCGTACTCGTCCGATGACGAGGAGCAGAGCTCTGGGGACCATGCGGCTGTGCACGACGATCGACAAAATTCAGATTCCTTTTCTGGCTCTACGAATGATTTAATCACAGCATCGACATCTTCAATTCACGGCACCATGACTGTGCTGCGGGCTGGCACAGCATTGCCACCGCCAACTAGTGGCTAGGCAGTTAATCATGCCGCTCCTGCACAGTGAGATTGACCGTAGCTGTATGTGCAGAGGGGTCCGATCACGGACCGGTTTCAGATTTGCAACTCTTGACTGGGAACCGCCCTGCCAGAAAGGACAGGCCTTCCCTTAGAACTCAGTTTCCACCGCTCTAGATGGTGTTTGTTCACAGGTTTCACCTTCGGCTAGCCAGTCACCACACTAGGTGGTGTGCTGGAACAGTCACACCGCTTGCTTTGTGACTCTTCCTATAGTAGTGTGTATGACTGTCACCCGAACCCGAACCCTAACTGTTTATGCCCGTTATATCGGGTTAACTTATCAGCTTTAATACATTCGGAGAAAACCTATCACTGAGTGAATATATCCCGAGTCCTAGGGGTATATCCAACACGATTTCCCCCCCACTGTATGGGGGCCTGCTTCTCGTTGCGTCACCCCTCACTGTGTGTGGCACGTGTCACCCGAAAGGTGACCGTGTCCCCGTCACGTTAGCCTTCTCTATTTAGACAGTCCGTATGTCTGTCTCTCTAGTTTATGCTATCACATTCCGAGCACCCGTCACTGTGTTTTCTCTGACTGGATTGTATATATATATACCTTATATATATATCCCGATATCACCGCTTTTCTATCAGCCTTACTCATCGACGTAAATGTTTTATTGTTATTATTATTATACAGTAATTTATGATTTATGATATTCTTTTGTGTGTGAAGTTGTACTGGAATATCCCGGTTCAAGATATCAGACAGTCAGTGAACCAATATAGATAAACTCTCATAAGAAATAAACCCTAAGCTAGATATACCCGGAACGGTCACGGAGTCGGAACGGTCTCGAGTCTAGCTACCTGTGACACTCGGTGTGTCACAGCACAGGCTTACGGATCAGTCACGGTCCAGTGTTGGCTACCTAGGAATCTGTCATAGGGGCCTGCACCGGGACTCCCGGTCAGGGCTGCCTATACAGATTTCAGCACACCACCCCAGCACTGTGGGTGGTGACTGACAGGTAAGTCAGAAAAGTCAAGATAAGTTAGGGTAGGAGCTAGGGTGACAAACCTAACTGCTAATTCAACTGTGCCATTCTGATACACAAATTGAAACCCTCTAGCCGGCACAAGTGCAGAAACATACAGGCACTCAGGTCCTGCTAAACTACTGAAAAGCACTGTGGCAGCAAACCAGATTGAAGATTGTAGATGTCAAAGTAAAGCATAAACCAAATTGAAGACCATGTTGAGGTCAAAGCACATCTCAGCACACCACCAGAGTGGTGCACTGCCAGAGCCAGAAGGAAAGCTACTCGGGGTCAAAGTCCAGAGGAGCACCGTCACCACAATGTCCACGGTAGTAGCCTGCAACACTGCTCTCCAGTGGGTCAGGCGGCCGGTGAACCACCGTCGCAGCACCCAGGGAGTGCAGTACTGCATCCAGAGTGACGGGGTCCAGCTCGGATATACCGGGGTAGATGCATAAGTCTCCCCTGCACAGCACAGGCTGCGGTGCAGCCCGACCCGATACCTGTACAGAGTCGATGTCATTGGCCGCCGTGTAGGCGGCAGCTCCCACTCCCATGATCGAGATCAAAAGAAAGAGAGAGACAAAGTAAGGAAACCCCCACGGGCCCGCGTGCGCGGGGAAGCCCCATGGCGGCTTGCCACAACCGTAGGTGCGGGAAGCACCACCAGACTCAGTCACGTGGGCTGCGGGCTCCGACGCATGATTAGCCGAGATGGCCGGAGCCCGCGGCTTGACGGCGAAGCTGCCGTCTGCAAAATCCTCGTAGTCGTCGGTGTCGTAGCCGGTCAAGTCAACCGGCGCAACCGCGGAGTGGTTGGCAGTTCCCACAACCCCCGCGAATTCACCGCCGGACTTCTCCGTGGTGGTCACCCGCGTCGATTGAAGGGACACGGGCGGGCCGTAGCCGTAGAGCTCCAGGAGCTCTTGCTCATTCTCCAAGACAGGCATAGCAGGGGCCGGCACGGCGGATGCCGATGCCGCCGCACCACCTGCCGGAACCTGCTCCTCCGGTGTGATACCTGCGCTCGCAGCGTCACACACCAGAGCCGAAGCCTGCGTCGCAATGCCCGCAGGCGGCGGGAAAGAGGCGTGAGTGTAATGTACCTTAGGCTCTACCGCCGCGTTGACCTCCGCCGCGAGGTCGTCCAGCCGCTGCAGGATGTCGTCACCGGACGTCTCCGCCACCGGTGTCACCGCGTCAACGGAGAAGCCGTAGGCCGACACGTCGATGCCTCCCACAACGCCCCCGCACAGCACCGCTGGCGGACCGTACACCGTCGCCGCGCGGGCAAAGGCCTCAGCTCCATCATCCGCCGCCTCCTGAAAGACAGCACACATGGCGAGGGCATGCACGCCCTCCGCATCCTCGTCGTCGATGGGGATACAGAAAGCCGCGGCCGAGGTGGGGGAATGTTGGCGACCGCCAAGCGGGCAGTCGCGGTAGAAATGGAAAAATAATTAATATAGAATAAGTTTTCTTAATCTTAGAATAACCCGTTTTCATCGTTAATTTAGAATAAGTTTTCTTGATGTCATCCGGCTATGACCGGTGGTCCTTTTCACGACTCGTGTTCAAATAATGTGCACACGCAGGTCAAACGCTGTAGTTCCCGCTTGCCATCATGAGGAAGCCTCCAAAAAGCTTTAAGAAGGTTTGTCTCACTTGTGATAATGGTGGGCGCCGTTGTAATAGACACTCCCTACAGATCTGCAACCCTTGGGAAAGCTTTCCATAGGCATGGAAACAGGTGAAAACCCTATGGAAAAGCCCTATGGAAAAGGGAAAATGGATACTGGAGGTTATCTCGAAAACAAAAATTTTGAGTTTCCATCCCTATACTCACCCTTGGGAAGGTTCTCATTATTTTCCAGGGCATTCCATAGGGTGATTGTGCTTTCCATAGGGTTTTCCAAGGCATTCCATAGGGATGATTGTGGCGTCCATACCTATGGAACGTTTTCCATAGGGATGGAAGGAATCGTATGGAAAATATCGTATGGAAAACCCTATGGAAACCCAATGGAAAGTCCTGGAATATCAAGCGCTTTCCGTACCTATGTCATCCCTATAGCCTTCCTATGGAAAGTCGTATGGAAAACCCTGTGGAAAAACACACGGATCTGTTCCATCCCTATGATAACCCTATGCTGGCCCTATGGAACCTAATAGGTCATACCTATGGAAATCTTTTCCCCAGGCATGGTACCCCTTGGGAAACTTGTTTCCATACGGACGGTGTACCTATGGAAGCGAACTCCATAGGCGTAGTATCCCTTGGGAAGCAATCTTCCATACGGTCGATATACCTATGGAACATTTTCCACAGGTATGGTATCCCCTGGGAAAGATCTTTCCATACGGACATTATGCGTACGGAAGACGGGCCCATACACTTAGCGTCCCTTGGGAAATAGGTTTCCATACGGCCGACATACTTATGGAAAGGTTTTCCACTGGGTGGCTCACCTTTGGGAAAGATTGTTCCATAGGATGGCTATACCTATGGAAACACAATTCCATACGTGCTGTATACTTACGGAAAGGTATTCCATACGGATATTATACGTATGATTCCGTTAACAGCATCAGGAGTATACCTATGGAAACTCTTTCCGTAGGGTGACCCGCCCTATGGATTTCATATTCCATACGGTTATTATACTTATGGAGAGCATTTTCCGCAGGTGTACTATACCTACGGAAAGCTTTTCCCCCAGGGATACCATGCGTATGAAAACCGTATATTATAGGTATGGAAAACATCTTTCCCTACGTATGTTATCCGTATGGAAACTATTTACTATAGGCATAGTATAGGTATGGAACCAGTAGATATATATGGTTTCCATAGGCACGATACAGGGATAATATCGGGATGCTATACGTATGGAACTTAATTAATATTTACTTTCCATAGGCACAGTAGTGGGGCAGTATAGGGATACTGTACGTATGGAATGCTAATACTATTTCCACAGGTATAGTACAAGGATAATACAGGGATACTATACGTATGAAATGCTGGTCATCAACTTAATACACAATACGTAATAACGTTTGTTCTATTGTTTCCAGTCTATTTCACATCATAAACCTCTTTTTCCAGTCTATTTCACAACATAAACAGTCTATTTCACCATTGTTCATTCCGACTCCGCCTGCGTAGCCTGGCCTTCTTCTTCCTCATCCTTCTTATCATTCGCCTGTGGAAAACCATGGAGCAAATGTAAGTCATGTTGGTTGGTTTTCCAAAGCTTAAAAAATAACCTTTAACGTACCTTTAAAGCAGCTTCCTTTATCTTCTTTTGTTTGAGGGCCACCACCTCCGACGCCTTGTGGCTGTGTCGGAGGTGGCGACCCTCCACCCAGAGGACGGACTTGGGTTTCCCCACCGATTCCTCCGTGTGTGCGAAGTCCGCCGCATTCACCGCGCTATCCTTCTTGACGTGAAGCTTTAACAAAGACGTCATAATAAACGACTTGATAGCCGGGCTCCCGCCGTCCGCCTTTGTCGGCATACGGTTCCCGAGTAGGCAGATCTCGTAAACGCCATCGGGAACCTTCATGGGGGGGTCCGTGAATGTTTGGGAAAGGGTGCCCGGTAGTGCTTCCACCACCCCCACCGCCAACTCGAACTTTGAGCGTTGCTCGAAGTTGGCGGTCTCCTTCTCCTCAAGCTTCTCGCTGCTCTGTTGGGTTTTGGCGAAGAGACCCACTGGACAGTGCAGCTCGAAGTCACGTGAGGCCTGCGAGCAAGTGCGCGCACACACCCAGCAAAATAAAGTCAGTTCCCAAGTTTCCATACCTATAGTCTACCTATAATACAGGGTAAGCATAAGTATACCATTCAAGTGCTGAAAGCTTCCATACTTATAGTATGCCTGTAGTACAGGGTGAGCACAGGTGGGACACCACTGTCCCACAGACAGTAGGGGGTGAAAGCAAAAATACCTTCCGTACCTACAGTTTGCCTATAATACAGGGTGAGCATAGGTGTACCTCACAGGCAAAGAGCTTACGTACCTCGACAGCTTCACCTTCGAACTCCTCTCCCCCCTTAGGAGCCTCCTCAGCAGCCTTCTCCTTCCCCTTCCCATCCTCATCCTCCTGATCTTCCTCATCCACTTCTGGCCACACGATTGTTCCGCCGACGAGCTCCTCCAATGTAGTCCACTCCTTGCCCTTCCGCGCTGCAGGGTCTGTGAACTTGTTGAGCTTCTTGACGATATCTGCATTGGGTACAGATTGACCTGTGAAGTTTTCCACAGTGAGACCGTTGAGCGGTCCGCCATATATGCGGATGTCCCCACCCTTATTCATTTTGAACCGGCCGGTTCCTCCGCGGCGGGCCTTGCGATAGCTCAGGTGAGCAACCAGGTACGTGTGAACTTGCTTGTCAGTGCAGGGGGGGATATGTTGTTTGCCGATTTCTCGTTTCAGCTTCACGAACTTTTTCCCAAGGTCCTCTTTGCACGCTCCCACCGGGAGTTTTTTGGCTTCCTCCCATTCGCTTATGAGGGTCCGGGCGTCCGCCTGCATCAAAGAAACCTCATCGTCCGTCGCCCCCGACGGCCGCCTAGCCACTGGATCCGCCTCGATCTTCACACCTTGCTGTGCCTTTTGCATCATTGCAAAGATCGCTGCCATCTGCTGCGGGTTTTCCATCAACTTTACGAAGTCCAACGGTTGGTCTGCTGGTCCCGCCTTAGCGGCCTCCTCCTCCTCCTCCTCCTCCTCGTCATCCTCCTCCTCTTCTTCGGAATCCGAAGAGTCCGAACCGAAGCATTCCTTCACTAGTTTTTTGCCTGCGGCTTTGGCCTTCTTCCCCTCCTGGGCCTGTGCGATGGCCCGCGCTTGCTGGCACTTCTTGCCCCTTTTCGTGCGGGCTTCGTCGTAGAGTGTGGGAGGCTTCCTTTTCTTGGTCTTCTCAACTTTCTTCTTGGCATATTCTGCGGCTGCTGTTTTTGCCATTTTGATTGTAAAGAACTAACGAAGGTGACTGGGAAACAACTGCGTGTGCTGGGACCTGGGGTTTTTCCTGGGGTTTTATGGGTCTAATTAGCTTTCCGTACGGTTTTCCATGCGATTATTTGCACACTCCCATCGATCGCCGTCGTGGCACGATTTCCATTAGGATGTCCCGGCCTGGGCATACCTGTATTACGATTTCCATCCCTGTGGTCAACGTATGGCATATCCAGTCTGAGATTGCCGTTGAGAATTCATAATTCGATGTCATGCGTGGAATCTGCGCGCGTCGTCGCTGTCGGACCCAATGCGATTCGATTTTCGTTTGAAATCAGGTTCTTCCCGATTTTTTTTGAAGTTCCAGAAATAAAATCTCTAATAGCCAAAATTGCGCATACAGGCCGCAATTTTGTTTTTTTGCCCCCCTCGTCAGTGAACAAATGGTTTGTTTTCTTGGGGGTGATCGAACAGGCTCATTTTATTTGGGGGGTTTTTGGCGGCGGTAGGGGGTCTTCCATAGGGGTTTCCATAGGGATAGGCTCTGGATTTCCCATAGGGCACACCACTTTTTCCACAGGCTCCGGATTTTCCATAGGGTACATTGGTGATGTTTTTTAACCTGTTTCCAGGCCATTCCACAGGTATGGACGCCACTATCATAGGGATGATCTCTGTGGCATTCCTTAACAGTGTAATTCTGCATTTTCCATAGGCATTTTCCAAGTGCGGCGTGTTGCTGTTGTAGAGTCCAAAAAGGGCCTGTTTTACCCTGCCCTATTTTTCATTTTTTTGATTCCATCCCTATAAATTACCTATGGAATCCCGAAAATGGGGTGAGCCAACCTATGATCACCCTGTGGAAACGATTTCCATTGGGGCCTGTGGCAAATTTTCCAGAGCCATTCCATACGATTTTGAGATAGGGGATTTAAAAGTGCCCTATGGAAAGGTTTTTGCCCTATGGAAAGCCAATGGAAATGCGTTCCCATAGGTTTTACATAGGGGTTTTCCATCCCTGTGTAATTATTTCCAGCCCTACGGACGCCACTATTATAGGGTTAACACCTCGACCGTTCATAGAATATCAACCCAATATCCCTATGGAAAATTCAAGTTATTTTCCCATAGGTTGTATAGGGTGGGCATCCCTATGGAACCAGAATACAGCATTCCTAACGTATGTCCACCCTATGTCCACCCTATGTCCACCCTACGTTCATGGTATGGAAGGTATTGAACACCTTCCATAGGGATGTCATTGGGCGGACCGCCCTATGGAACACATCGTATTGTTTCCATGCCTATGCCCACCCTACGCCCACCCTATGACCACCTCATGATCACCCTATGCCTAGCAAATGAAAAGTTAAAAAGGAAGCAACGGTTCCAAGTAGTCATGCGTGCTGGTATGGATGGTGTGTTGTGGGCCAGTATTAAACAACCACGGGGTCGACATGCCACCATGTCCTTGCACCGTGTGCCGACTACAAGTTGAAAAACCTCTTCGAACGATACAACGACATACGAAGCTATACAAGAGATGGCAAGGAGCGGTATACATGGGGGAAAGTAGTAGTGAAGACGATACTTCAAGTGATGACGGGGGTGACCGTAATGGTGGTGATGGTGGTTCCCTTGGAGGTGATGATGACATGGAAGATGCCAATGCAGAAGCGGACGAAATTCTCCAGGATCATTTGAGAAAGCTGGAAGAACATTGTGCCCGTCTCCTAATTCCTGCTGCCAACGATGAGGATATGGATAACCATGAGGTACCCCTCTTTCTGTATTTCCCAAGGGTGGGCGTACGTATGCCAACAGGTGGGCATAGGTTGGGAAATCGTTGAACGTTTCCATAGGGTGGGAACAGGCATTCCCAGAGGCGGGTATAGGTAGAGCGCTGGGTAAGTATGCCTATGGAAAGCATTGGACGTTTCCAGTGGGTGGGCATAGGGCGAGCATTGGGCGGGCATAGGTTGGGAAAACATGGAATGTTTCCATAGGGTGGGCCTGAGCATTCCCAAGGGCGGGTATAGGTGGTTCACTGGGTAGGCATGCCTATGGAAAAGCATTGGATGTTTCCATAGGGTCGGCATAGGGTGGGCATAGGACGGGCATAGGGTGGACATGCGGAGGGAAATGCCTTTTTTTTATTTTGCAGTTCCTGTAAAGTTGGGGATGCCTCTCGTGATTTCACAGGTCGTTGATCACGTCTATGCCGAGAAGGTTTCAACAATGCATCGTCTTGTCGTTGATCTGCTGGAAACGAAATCCGAGCACAATGCTACCCAATCCATGTTTGATCAAATCTTCAATCTCATGCGGCAAACGGTGATTGGCAACGTTGACATCATCGGCAATCAGAGACGAAATGGTTTCCCGACCTCCTTCAAACAAGCTTTGTCTATGTGGAAGGATTTTGCCCTGCCGTACCATACCGCCGACGTTTGCAGGAATGAATGCATGATCTTCACTCCGGGCCGGCATGACGACCTTACCCAGTGCCTCCATTGCCACAAACTTCGGTGTCACCCCAGCTCTCGACGTAACGGACGGCTTATTCCGGGAAAGCCGTACAAGGTATTTAGGTTTTGGCGCTTGGACGAACTCCTGCCGATGCTATATTTGATACCAGAGATGGCCGAGCTCTTGGTATCATGGAAGATAACTACACCCGCGGAGAACGACGATCTGCCGGTTGTGACTACGTTTCATCGTAAGTGTATCCCTCCCACATGCTCACCCTATGCCCACCCTATAACATCCCTATGATCACCCTATGTCCACGCTATAACATCCCTATGATCACCCTATGTCCACCCTATGCTCACCCTATGCCCAATTCACAATTGCCTTGCATCCTATGTTGACCCTATGCCCACCCTATGTTCGCCCTATGCCCACCCTATGACCACCCTATGCTTATCCTATGCCCAAAATCCATTTATTATTCCAGAAAGTGTAATTGTGTTCCTCACCTTAAATGATAAGTTTCGTTGCTCGGTTTCAATCGCAGAGTCGACCTTCTGGAGAAATAAGGTGTATGTCGAGCAGCCGGGCTTCTTTACGGAGCCACGGAACATCTCCTTATTCATGTGTGCCGATGGAGTGAATCCTCATAACGATTCCACGGCGGTCACGTCCTCAATCACCCCAATAACGTTCCAAATCTTAAATCTGCCTGCTGAGTATCGAGCCAAGTACGAGTTTCTATTGGTATACGGAATAATCGAGGATAAACCGAGTAATGCTCAGATTTACTACAAGTTCTTGGTGGACGAGTTGCTCGACATGTGGAATGTTGGTGTCCGAGCGTTTGATTCAAGAAAAAAGGAAATCTTCCAGTTACGATGCATGCTCACGTGTGTTGTTGCTGACTATGGCACGGGGGGCATAACGGAAATTGCCAATCGAGTGGGAGGAAATTCCGCTTCTAAAGCCTGCATGTTCTGCAACATTACCGGCGAGACCTGGGGAACAAGCTGTTTGAATAAAACAATTTTCAAAGGTAGTCCAGCTTATTCCCACCCTATGCCCACCCTATGCCCGCCCTGTGACACCGCTATAGCATCCCTATACCGTACCTGAGATAACCAATTCAGGTTTCCCACCCTATGCTCGCCCTATGGCCGCCCTATGCTAGCCCTGTGATCGCCCTATGCCCACCCTATGAAAACGAATGCGATGACGAATGTGACAACTGTCCTCACAGGTTCTGCACCTCTCCGCACCGAAGAGGACGTACGATTGCTGCAGGCCAGAAATGCAAGTTGCGCAGATTCTGGGTTGTACACTGCTGCTCAGCTTCGAGAGATTTATAGTAGAACGGGCATCAAAGGGCCGTGTGCACTTTCTTTGTTGCCACACTTTTCCGTGACAAAGGACTACTTCCCGGATATCATGCACGAACTTCATAACTTGGAATATAGGATGACATGTGCTATTTTTCAGTGCAACTGGAATATTAAATGCCTTAGATATGCTGAAAATCACCATGTGCACCCGGAGTGGCTACCTGAACCTGTGGACGAGAACGAGGTGGAGAAAACCTTGGAAGAACATTTTGCTGGTATGTAACAATCTCGGGATTTCATTCCATCCCTGTGCTCGCCCTATGCCCTCCCTATACCCACCCTTGGAACTGGGGAAACGCATTCCATCCCTGTGCTCACCCTGTGCCCACCATATGCCCACCCTATACTCACCCTTGGAACTGCAGAGAAATATTCCATCCCTATGCCCACCCTGCACCCGACCTATAGCCACCCTATACCCACCCTTGGAACCTGGCGATTGTCAAATAATGCATGACAGTGACTGCTGTTCTTTTCTGTTTTTGCAGAACTCGCTGTACCATGGGGTCTGGATGAGGACATTCGTTCTATTGCGATTAAGTGGTACAAGAAATCAAAAGTCGATCGGAATTGGGGCAACGTGGTAACTAAGGGCATGGAGTTCAGCGCGAGCACAGGAGAGCCAAGAAAACTGAAGGCCGCCGTGGGGATTGTCTTCATAACTTGCGGCTTCATGAGCGCAATCGCAGCTTGGCCAGACGCATTGGGAGATTTGCCTCATCCGAAATACTCGTCCTTTGTTGGGGAGTTCGTCGTAGTGGTGCGTGAGATAGTCTCAAACCACATCATCTCCGAGGACCGTCTGCATAAACGGGTTGAAGCTCTAATGGACCGATGGGAGAAGGAGTTTTCACCTGAAGATTGGAATATAACTACGCATATTTTGCGACATTTGCCTCGGCATATCGAACTGACAGGACCTGCGCATGGAACATGGTTATTTCCGTGGGAGTCATTCTATGGGAAATGCAAGGAGTCAGTCAAAACTCGATCGCAGCCAGTAGCCAGCATCATGAACGGTATGTATACCTAGGCTCACCCTATGTTCACCCTACGTCCGCCCTATGCTATCCCTGTGATCACCATAGGGAATGGGAATCTCAAAGTTTCCCGCCCTATGCCCACCTTATGCCCACCCTATGTTTACCTTATGCCTTTACTATGTATCGGTTCCGTACGTATACCGTGCCTATGGAAAGCTCCTTCCATAGGGAGAACATAGGTATGGAAACGTCTGGCTGCACTGTACGTTTGTTTATGTGTTATGTATGTCGCAGGTCAGATGCTAGAAAAACAGCTGATGCTAGTCCGTGGCATATATGCTTCAATATCTAATGAGAAGGTTGCACCATACACTGGGCCACAAAAGCGACGAGTGGAGGTGATTGGCAAGCAAACACCGATAACCTTGGATGAAGGTACGCAGTGCCTTAGATGCCTTTGCAGTAGATGTCCGCCCTGTGCCCACCCAATGGAAATCTTTCCCGCCATATGCCCGCCCTATGCCCACCCTTGGAGCTGAAAAGAAATATTCCATCCCTGTGCTCACCCTATGCCTACCCTATGCCCACCCTTTGAAATTCGTAACCATCTTATGCCCACCCATTGATCACCCACAGGTGACATAAAAGGTATACGGAAGTATATGCGCACGAATTTCCCATGGGCCCAGCTCCTGCAAAACGACTTTGACACCAAACTCGCTGAATGGAAGCGATTGAGTTTGAGAGAACGGCGGATCATGCCACGACCCGTCATCCAAGATCTGGAGACATGGCGGTTGAACCGGTTGACGAGGGAATGTCGTCCTTTGAGTACCAAGGAGCGTTGTTATGTCTACATGGACGGTGTGATGAAGAGTCAGCACGTGAAAGTCGGACGAGACACTTTTCGTACGCGATCCGCCGACCGCCACCTCACCACCTGTCAACGATACATAAAGGCAATCTTTGATACCCCAGTAAATGGATTGAATGCCCATGAAGACAGGTCGTTCATCCGATGCCCACCCTATGTTCGCCCTATATTGGCCCTATGCCTACCCTGTGTTCGCCCTACAACATCCCTATACCGTAACATATATCCTAGATCATGCGTATGCTCACCCTGTGCCCACCCTACGACCACCCTACACCCTCCCTATGATTACGAGTTAAGCTTTCCCACTCTGTGTCCGCCCTATAGCCGCCCTATGTCCACCCTGTGCCCACCCTATGCTCACCCTTTGGAAAGTATGTGTTGCAGGTACGGCGAGCTTCTGAAAATTTATAGCATCCCGATTGGCAGGAAACAATTGGTTTTCCTCAAAGTAAGATGGTTTCCATTGAAGGCAGCATTTCAAGATACCGTGGCGAACAATATGATGTTGAGGTCGGACTTGCCATGGGACCTTTCCGAGGTTTTCATCCAAGCATTTGAGATTGAGTGCTTGGTGTGCATTGTACCCATTCCATGGAACTTTGACCGGTTCATCACGACCAAGAGAATTCCAGCTGGACGACCCGATGCAAATAGGTTGGTATATTATCTCGGCGAGCACAAACTCGGTTTCAATGATCCACCATGGAGATATGATAAAGACAAGATGATGCTCATACTAGATAGGCATGTAGATTTTGTGGGCGACTTACATGACGAATAACTTGTTCATTTCATAGATGGAATTATTCTGTATATTAATATGTATATATGTAGTAAAAGCCCTATGGAAAGCCTGGATATATCACGAATCATCACCCTATGCTCACCCTATGAAACCTGAATGGTTATACCTATGGAAACCCTTTCACAGGTACGGTATCCCTTGGGAAACATGTTTCCATACGGATGATATACCTACGGAAGACCTTTCCACTGGGCGGCTCACCCCTGGGAAAGCTCATTCCATAGGCTGGCTATACCTATGGAACGTCAATTCCATACGTACGGTATACGTGTGGAAACGTATTCCATATGGATACTATAGGTATAGACTTTGCCACCTGTATCAGGAGTATACCTACGGCATGCTCACCCTGTGTTATCCCTATAGCTAACCCTATGGAAACCCCTATGGAATTACGTCTTTATTGACCGAGAATACGCAGAATGAATTGTATATTTCCATAGGTATACTATCCCTATGGGGGCCCTATGGAAAGCCCTATGGAATTACGTTGATATTCCCGAGAATACGCAGAGTGAATTATACGTTTCCATAGGCCTACCATACCTATGGCATCCCTATGGAAGGCCCTATGGAATTACGACTTTATTCCCGAGAATACGCAGGGCGAATTGTACATTTCCATAGGTGTACTATCGCTATGCCCGCCCTATGGAAAATCTTGTGGAAAACTCATAGTATACGCTAATTTTCCATAGGTGCGCTATCCTTACGCCCGCCCTACGCCCGCCCTTGGACATGCCTATGGAAAGCGTATGGGAAAGTTATATTTTCCATAGGGCTTTCCATCGGCCCCCTATGCCTATAGCCGCCCTATGGAAGGGTTTACATTTTCCATAGGGTTTTCCATAGTCCTGGTTATGCCTATAGTCGTCCTATGGAAATGTTTACTTTTCCATAGGGTGATTATACGGCCTTCCATGCCTATGGAACGTCCTTTTCCATAGGCATACAGCCCTATAGAAACCCTATGGAAACTCCAAAAGGGGGTATCCCTATGGAAATACCCTATGGAAAACTTTCCAAGCCTTTGGAAAATATTTCCGGATTTTCCCGAGCGTTCCCAAGGGCGGGCATAGGGAGGGCACAGGGATGGCATGCCTATGGAAAGCTTTCCCAAGGGTTGCAGATCTGTAGGGACTCCCGGCGTGTTCTGCTTGAAAATAAGGCCCCCCACTATCAACCCACAGCTTTCAAAGGCACTGTATTCGACGAGTATGCCCAAACTGGCTTCCGGCTAATGTATACAGACACTGTGAACCTATGGGAGAGTGACGATAGTGACGGTAACCCTATATGGGACTTTCATAACCGCTATGTGTATCTCGAATACACGGAGGGTATGCCTTGGGGAGGGGTTATACCTTCACGTGGGAACTGGGGATATTCACCGTGCCAGCGACACTTGTTCTCTGGGTCGTTTCCCTTGTTTCACTACACTAACCATGTTGCAGGGTGGCAACTCGACGATATTATGCAATCTTTCTTATCGGTGTTATACAACCGGGCAAAAAACATGTCATACATGGCTCGATTCTTGTATTGGTTATCACTATTAGCCACTAGGGAGCACCGTAGCGTCCACCATTGCGTAGCGGGCGCTATGCTTACCATTAGGCGATGTGGAAACACTATTGGCAAACTATGTGCAAGTTGTGCTTCAGAACTAACTGTGCACAATAGGGGGTGCGTTTTAAGGCACGAATGGTGTGCTTCATCACCTACGGGGGTGAGTCTATGCAAACACGTTATGGTTGACTCTCCTGATTTCGCAGAGGAGTACTCACCTTGCACTGTTGTACGTTAAATATAATGTGGTGGCCAATACACCGGGGCTGGTTTGCTTAGACGCCTATCATACATTTTGTATAAAGTAACGCAATAGCGCACTCCCTCAAAACCTTCAGAAGCTACTCTATGTTTGCACCGCGCATCGCACTTTAAAACCTTATGGCTTTCAGAGAATTGGAGAAGGGTGCCCTTGCTATCCTCTCTAGGCGACTCCATCTCCAGAACCGCGTTCTTGTAGTTTCCAAGAAAAATTATGTATTGATGTGACACATCTTTTCTGTCCTCGTGTCGCTTCACTTCGCACTTCCCGGCTAGCATGCACGACACATACAAGCACCAATCGCCGTCTCGCTTGTAATCCGCGTCTATTATTTCTAAGATTTGACCTGCTAGGATGTAAAGCTCTTTCTTCCAATACGGCTTGCTTGCACTTGTTAGCGGATCGTCCATGTAAACTCCTTTTTTCTTGTGCCAAGGGTGGGGCGTCCCGAAAGCACATGTGCCATCTAGCTTAGGGGCAAACCCCTCTTGCTGCACTGTTCTCCCCATGTTAAACCACCACCCAACATTCCAACCCTCCTTCCCTCCTTTCTTGCCTTTTGCCTCGTTTGCGCAGCCACGCTCTATTATCTTGCACGTTTGTGCATGCAACGTTGCTTCAAATTCCGTGAGTAGCACCTTTAGCCTTTGGTTATCACTTATGAGCACCGGCCGCCTGTTTCCGCGAATCCCACAAAATAAGTCCTCGATCCTTGAAAGATGCAACGTTGTGCTCTACGCCATCATAAATAAAAGGTACGCTCCCAGCACTTTCCGGGTATCCTCTGTCTTTGTACAGCAATTTGTGAAACTCACTAACACTTTTCTTTAGTAAAACTTTTGTTGTCGCTGAGTTGAAAAAATATACCAGGCTTCAACTTCTCCTAAACTACGGTCGAACCCCGGATACTTTGCAGGCGGTAGCAAAATCTTTAAGCCAAGTCTTTGGAACGCACTAGCTCTACTATCCCCAACCACAGGACGTTCGAACGAATGCAATAGCTTCAAACACACGATCGAGGCGTTGGATTGAAGACACGCAGCTAACAAAGGTTCGCACTTCCCTCTTGCATATGGCAAGGACGATATTATGATGTCTACTTGCGGGTTGAATTCTTCCCACTTGATTTTCTCTAAGTCTAGGCGTCTTATGCCTTGCGCAGGATGCTTATCGCTCAGAAAGATCGTCTTCGGTTTGAACCGAACTAGGTTGTTGTAAACGTAGCGAGGTCCCTTACCACAGCAAAAATCCCCAATTTTTTTTCCGTGAAACAAACTGCCAATAACTGCTAATAGAGGCGTGTATTGTTGTGCGATTGTGGGATAAAAACTAGTGCCTTTATCACATACCCTTGGTATCGTTATTTTAAATGGTAAATTTTTCATAGGAGCACACCTCGTTGACAACGCACTCCGTTTTCGTTTCGGAAACAACTTCCTCGCGTTGTCGTCGTTTGCATTGTCGTTCGCATTGTTGTCCACAACGCGCTCCGTTGTTTCATACGGTTCAATCTCGTCGCATGTCGCAATCTCCGCGTTCACATTGTTTTGCCCTATGGGTTCAGTAGGTTGGCATACATCGGAGAGTGTTGGCGACTGGTTTGAAAAAAAGATTTCGTCCACCCATGCGTCGTAAGCTACCATTGTATTATGCCTATCACAGCACACTTCGAGCCCGCTGTCCGTAGGCCGGATTGAAGCTAACGCGGAAAAAAATAAAGCAAGTTGACCTTCTTTAATTGCATTCTCACTCCCTAAGATATGTACGAAATATGATTTCAACAAAATCAAGAGCTCTCCAACTTTATATTGCGAATACCCATTTCTTCCGCCTATGGACTCGAATTGCGCAGGCCAGTAAATTGGGCGTATCTCTTCGAGCTTTGCATACGGTCCCAATATCATTGCCACTACTCGCCGTAAATCTTGCTTGCTAGGTGCTTTCGGACAGCATACACCGCACTTATCACGAGGCATCTTTTAGTTAGTCACAATCGGTCGTAAATCGGCAACTTGTTTCTCAAAATACTTCCCCCTTGCAACTTTCCGAGTCGCGCCAGAAACGGTATCCCAGTTATTCACGGCCGTGAATTCTAGATTCACGGCCGTGAATCTTTCCGAATGGAACCAAAAACCGTTCGATTAAAATCGAACGGTTTTTGGTTCCATTCGGAAAGATTCACGGCCGTGAATCTAGAATTCACGGCCGTGAATACGCATCTCTTGAAGGGGTTAGGCGGGCCCAACAGACAGTGAGCCGCAAAAAAACCAATACCCGCACAATCACAGAAACAGCAACTGTCGTAGATAACTCTGGGGCCACGTCTTATTATTTAGTACTATATCT
>LGRX02012935.1:0-15117 GCA_001247695.2 Cymbomonas tetramitiformis
CACTCCCAGTTGTACGCCATCAGTATCAGAGTACCAGGCGAGTGTGTCAAGCCTTCTTTGGAGCTTCAAGGAGTACACTCTTCAAGACCAGCAGAGGAAGTTCTTGGAGCGCGCGGCGGGGACCTTTGGGTCCGAGCAAGCTTGGCACCAACGCTACGGGGACCTGGATGTGTTCTTCAGCGATCTGGCGGTGTGCTCTCTGACGCAGGCCTACCTGGAGAACGCACACGGCGAGGCCATTGCCCTGAAGCAGGCGGTGAGCGAGACCGCGGCGGAGTATTTCTCGCGACTGGAGACCCGCATGGCCTCCGTCAACTTCTTGGCCGGCAGAGTCCCAAATTGCGTGGAGATGACCAACTTGTCGATGCTCTCCACGTACCGGCGGGGGCTGAAATATGCACCCAAGGTGATGCGGCGCCTGAGAGCCATCCACTTGGATGTCTCCAAACCAGAAGAGTGGGAGAGGAAGGCCGTCGCCGACGACATCCCAGGCACCCACAACGCCTTGTTGAAGATTCGGGAAGTTGCTGAGGAGGTGGAGAGCGACATTGACACGGAGGCGGCTCAGAGACGCTCTCAAGACCGTCCTCCCCGTGCCGTTTCCTTCGCTAACCCACCACCTCGCACCCCCTTCTACAGGCGTACCCCCTCTTCGAACCGCCCAGCTCTTGCCATGCTGGAGAACGGGCCTGCCACCACCGTCGCCGCGGCAGTGACTCCTTTGCCACCACCACCTGGCCTCTCCCGCCCCGACGCTCCGAAAGTCCGCCGGTGCTTCGCCTGCGGCTCTGCGGAGCACATCGTCCGTAACTGTACGGACGAGGCTAAGCTCAAGGAGTGGAGGGCCAATGCACCCGCTCGACTGGCGAACTCCCCTGGGTATGTAGCCGCCGTCGTTTGGGCCATCGAGCAGCAGGAGGACATCTCCTGGGTGGATGGCGTCCCAGAAGAGTTCTCCGAGGAGGTCCTGGCTCTTGCTACCTGTGAGGACGAGCAGAGCTACCAGACCCTGGCGGCCCTTGCGGGCATCGAGCTTGTGGAGGGTGACGGCCTTCCCCCGGTGGAGAGCGATGAATGACGGGCCGGCGGCCAGCCCCAGACCCTGCCCTTCGGGGAAGTGAGGTCTTGCCCTGATGATCAGACCCTCTCCGCCCTGGAGAAGCGGTCAGAACCAGTGGAACCCCGACGCGCCCGAGGACGCAGAGACCCTTGGGGCCAACGTCCCCACCCCAAGAGTGTGGCCTTCACCTCTGGGACCCGCTTGCGACGCCCCTACCGCTCAGCTGGTGCCCCATCGCCGCCGAGGGATGACTTGTCCAGCCACCCTCTCGCAGGAAGCACCCCCTTCGATGAGCTGTCGCTACCTCTTGATGACGGTCCCGCTTATACACAAGCGAGGATCGAGGGTCGGAGGGGACGGCGACTTCCCCGGCACAGACCCCCCATTATGGGCAACAACCGTGGAGAGCCCCGCGACCTTCGCCCCCGACCGCGTGTTGTCCTACCGTTGCCCATCTATCAGTCCAACCTCGCAGACCCACGGAAAAGGCTAACTGCGTGGCACTGGAAGAGAGATCTGTACTCCCTCCCCCTCGAAGTCGCCATGCAGAAGGTCCGCAGAGCTCTGCGCAAGTCCCCGGAGGCTGCCAAGGACCTGGTGGATAAAATGTCGGAGCGCGTCCGCAGCCGCGTACACCCTGGGAGCCGATCGCCAAAGGAACGCGTGAACCGCGCCAACCAGCTGGCAGAGAGGATACGCATTGCCCGCGAGCCTCAAGATCGCAAGGAAGGCCATCAGCGCATAGCATTGTGGCACCTCCTTTCACACGACGGTCGCCAGCAAGTCCCCGAATCCTCTAACACCAGCTCCCACGACCTCTACGTGGCTTGGAGAGAGCTGTCGCCTGCCGAGCAGCAAAAGGCAATCGCCACTTCGAGTCCAGACTCTTCCCCAGGTAGCAGGCTGTGGGAAAAGGAGGGCGCACGAAGAGCAGCAGCAAGGTCTTCGACATCCCTCTGCACCCTGGACACTGAAGTGGGCACGATACCGGGGACAGCGGGAGATGTGGGTTTACCTGGTGCCTGGTGCAGTCTGCACGCAGTACACCAGTACAAGATGAGGAAGCTGGGTCCCAGCCCCTTGGGAGCATCCCCTCCATCATCCTCACTGGCCGAGCCCACAGCAGAGACCACATCTTCGCACCATGATAACCATGATAACGCGCCAGCCACTCCGGGAGGAAACCCCGAAGGTTCATCTTATTGCTCAGAGGCGGAGGAGACCTCCGCACCCAGTTCGCTTTGCTTCACCCAGCAGATGACCACCGTCAAAACGCATGAAGCGGATGAAGCGCCACCCTGTCTCGACAGCCACCCCGTCGCTGAAGACCCTGAGGTGATGGAAGAGGAGTCCTCGGTCAACTCGCTCTGCTTCACCCAGCAGATGGCAGCAGCTGGGACCCCCCAGACGAGAACTGACCACCAGAGCTCCCACCAGCTCGCCCACAACTCCCCTGCTGGCAGCCCTCAGCATGACGAAGATCCTCTCACCCATGGCAGTCTCACCGATAGTGTCGCTACCCACGTGAGCCTCACAGTAAGCGGCACTACCCATGTTAGCCCTACCACCAGTGGCACTACACATGTGAGCCCTACTACCAGTGACACCACCCATGTGAGCCCTACCACCAGCGACACCACTCATGCCAGCCCCACCTCGAGCGAATGCACCTCAGCGGGCACCCTGCTGACGGCGAGTGCAGACAACCTCGTCAGTCATCCGACTGAAGATGTTGATTTGCTGGATGAGGAGTTCTACGCCGCGTGTAGGCAAACGTCGGAAGAATGCCGCGAGGCCTCGGACAACCTCCTCCCCAACCTCAAGTGCAAAAGCATACGCACAGATGGGGGAGTTCAGTGGAAGACCGACATCGAGGGTACCCTTGCAGCGGCACATGACGAAGAAGGACCGCTACTGCTGGTATTCTACGCAACCCTCAGAGGGCACACGGTCAAGGTGTTGATTGACTCGGGGGCCTCTGACAACTTCATCTCGGAGCAGAGCGCTAAGCGATGTGGCCTCACAACACGAGCCGGTTCCGAGATGCGAGTCACCCTGGCGGATGGATCTGTGAAGATCACTGGCGCCACCGCGTACGCCAAGTTCAACACGCACACCACCACGGGCACCTATACGGAGAACGCCCTTGCCCTCCGGATCCTGCCACTGGGCATACAGGTGGATGTTATCCTCGGCGGAAGGTGGCTGCGCAGTCACTCTCCTGTCACTCTGGGCTATGAAGGGAATGGCTCCGTCTCCTTCCTCAGGAAGTCCCGCGGTGGCAAGATTGGGGACCGCGTCACCATCACAGGCTGTTCTCCTGGGAAAGCATCTGGGGACAGGTCTCCGAAGGGTACGGCCTGCGCGGGATTGGTGGATGAGGTGTTCCTGACCCCTGCCCAGCTGAAGAAGTACCTGGTGTATGCGGAGACGCAGAAGCTACGCGGCAATGACGACCCGGAGATACAACCCGCCTGGCTCATGGTGGCCGAGAAGTCCCCCGACGATACTGCTTCTGCCTTTGCAGCCACGGCTATCGACTCTGAGAACGCCGAACCCGCTGCGGATACTGAAGATGCAGAAGTGAGCCCTGAGTGGACCCTCAAGTTTCAGGACTTCTGGGGTGAGGAGTACAAAAGGAGATGACGACTGCCCTACCGAACATCGATGGACTCAGACATGACCCCCAAGATGAAGCCAACATTAACCTGGACCCTGAGCTGAGCAAGAAGGGGCCTCCCTGCCAGCGCATCTACAAGAAGTCTGCAGAGGAACTCCGCCAACTTCGAGAACGCGTGGAGACTCTGATGTCCAAGGGCTACATCCGACCCTCTTCCAGCCCTTATGCAGCTCCCTGTTTGATGGTCCCTAAACCCGGGAACCCCAAGGAGCTGCGACTGGTGATCGATTACCGGCTCCTCAACCGCCAGACAGTTAAGGACAAGTATCCTCTCCCGGACATCCAGATGATGTTCGACGAGATGCAGGGTGCGAAGTTCTTCTCTTCGTTCGACGCGGTGGATGGCTTCTGGCAAGTACCGATGGCACCAGGAGATGTTGAGAAGACCGCCTTCACCACCCAGATGGGGTCATATGAGTGGTTGGTCATGCCGCAGGGGCTGCAGAATTCACCATCTCAGTACCAGCGACGGATGCAGCGGGCCTTGGGCCATCTCCCATTTGTCCGGATCTTCATCGACGATGTGGTCGTCTTCAGCAACACCGCTGCAGAGCACTACGAGCACGTCAAACAACTGCTCCTGACATGCAGGGAGAAGGGCGTCTTCCTCAAGAGGTCCAAGTGCCAACTGTTGAAGAAATCTTTACGGTTCCTTGGCCACTGTATCTCCGCAGATGGCTGCAGACCCCAACACGACAAGGTGGCTGCAGTGAGGGACTGGCCCGAGCTGGAGACGGTTACCCACGTCAGGCAGTTCTTGGGCCTAGCGGGGTCGGTATTACCGCAGGTTCATCCACTGCTTCTCCGAGATCGCTCAGCCCCTCACCCGGTTGACCAAGTCGGACGTACCCTGGGAGTGGGGTCCCATGCAGCAGTGGGCCTTCGAGGAGCTGAAGAAGGCCCTCACATCAGCGCCAGTGCTCGCCTTGCCCAACATTAAGGGTGCCGCAGACGGCACAGCGCCTTTCGTGGTGCAAACGGATGCTAGCGGCATCGCTCTTGGGGGAGTACTTATGCAAGACAATGGAGATGGTCTTGGGCTGCGCGTGATAGCATACGAGAGCCGCCAGTTCTCAGCCGCCGAGCAGAATTACCACACCGGCGAGCGTGAGCTAGGTGCTCTACACCACTGTACCACCGTCACCTGGCGGCATTACCTCATCTTCACCAACTTCCGCATCCAGGGTGATCACCGCCCCCTTGAATGGCTGATGGAACCTGGCAGAGAGCTTAGCCGCAGACAGGCGCGCTGGTACATGGATCTGGTAGAGGTGGGAGTCCCGAGAATGGAGTATATCAAGGGAGCGCTGCTGCTGGTACCAGACGCCCTGTCCAGAAGACCCGACTTCAAAGACAAGGACGTTCGCGAGGGGTTGAAGGAGGCAGGAGTGATCGACCCCACCTCAGACCTGCCGAAAGACCCTCTGGCAACGCTGGAGTCTGAATGCTTCTCCAGCTCACCACCCGCAGCTCATCCCCACTGGGCTCAGACGGTTGACTGTTGGCTCTCAGCAGTGGAGACCCTCTCCGTGGCGGAACAGGCCATGGACATGGGGGAGACCATCGCTCTCGTTAATCCGAAGCTCTATAAGGGAATGAAGGAGGATCACCTCGACTTCGACATGCCTGACTGGCCTGAAGCTGATAGCGCGAAGCCGACAGAAGCTCCACACCAAACCCCTGACAGAGCTCCACCTCAGACAAGGATAACGAGGAGCATGTCACGTGCTGGAAGAGCCTCTACGACCCCAGCGCCTCCACGGTTGGCGTCACCGAAGACGCGAACGCCATCACGAGCTGACGCATCGGAGGCGCCCACTGAGAAGGTGCAGAGTTCACCACCCCCGCAGCAGGCGCCCCAGCAGTCATCTCCACCCCCGGCCCTTCACCCGCAGAAATGGCAGACTCCCCCCGAAGACTCACAGAATTGGCGTGTCCGAGCAGAGTACTCCTCGAAGTACGCCGAGAAGTTTGGACCCTTCGATGTGGACGCCTGTTGTGACTTTGGCGGCCGCAACAGACAGGCGGATAGGTTCTGGACAGACTGCCTTTCAGAGAAATGGAGGGGCCTTCGGGTTTGGTGTAACCCCCCATATAACTCCAAGCACATTACAGTGGAGGCGATTTTGAACAAGTATATCGCAGAATGGAAGGCAGACCCAGAAAACACCTCAGCAGTCTTCGTCCTACCAGATCACCAGTCCAAGCTCCCCGCGTGGCGCAAACTTTTCAGAAAGGCCAATATGCAGATCGTGGAGGTCATCCCTACTCACGATGATAAGGGCGAGCCCAATCAGTTCTTCGAGAACCCAGATGGGAAGGCCTTCGACCTTCGTTGGCCTGTTCTGATAGTACACGCCCCTCCCGCCAAACCACAGCCGGCACGCGTGAGGCACCCGCGAACAGCCCCCGCTGTGATAAGGACAGGTGAGGCAGCAGCCTTCAGAGACGCAACCTCCCAGCAGTCGGACTCAAAGTTCCTGCGTGCGTTGAAAGCGGAGTACACCCGAGAGGGGACACTTCGTTCGCTGCGAGAGAAAGTGAAGGCGGCGCCACACCAATGCCTACAGGACTTCAGGCTGGTGGGTGAAGTGGTTTGGAGGACCGCAGCAGGGAGATATCAGCTGGTGCTGGGGGAGGACTCTCCACTTCGAGAAGTAGTGATTCGCCATGCTCATGAGTCATTGTCCTCAGGCCATACTGGGCGGGACAAGACTCTGGAGAGGGTGCTGCGACGCTTCTATTGGCGTGGTGCCGCGGAAGATGTGGGCACCTGGGTTACATCCTGCGCAGTGTGCCAATCAGTGAGACCGCGGGGAACTTACCCGGATGGGTTGCTAAACCCTCACAGCATCCCGAACAGGCCATGGCAGGATGTCGCGGTGGACTTCGTCACCGGCCTGCCGGTATCGGAGAGGGGCAATGATGCTTTCGTGGCCTTCACCTGCAAGCTGACGAAGATGGTTCACGTTGTACCAATGAACTTTGGCGACAGCTCCGCAGCTGTGGTGGCCAGAATCTACTTTGACTCGGTGTGGCGCTTACATGGCGCGCCTATGAAGATTGTCTCTGATCGTGACCCGCGGTTTCAGGATGCCTTCTGGCAGGAACTCATGAGACTGATGGGTGTGAAAGTGGCTCGTACCACGCCGTACAACCCTCGGTCTGACGGCCAGGCAGAACACAGCAACAGAGTTATTGAGGACATGCTCAGGTCCTTTGTTGACGCCAATGTGGAGGACTGGGATCTGTTCACCACTAACGTGGAGTTCGCGATCAATGACTCCAGGAGTGAATCTACTGGCTTCACGCCGTTTGAACTGGTGTTCGGGTTCTCGCCGCTGTCGCAGTTGGATCTTTTCCTGGAGGCCGCGCAGTCCACCGCCGGACGACGAACTGGGGGAGTAGGCACCGCACACGAAGTGGCTGTGAAATTTTCGTCGCAGCTGCGGGACGCCAGACAGCGGTTGGAGCTGGCTCAACAGCGACAGCGCGAACAGTTTGATCGCAGACACGGGCAGCGGGAGTATGCTGTTGGAGATCTGGTCTGGATAGAGGCGAAACACCTTACGGAGAAGGTGATGGATCGCTCCATCTGTAGGAAACTGACCAAGCGCTGGCATGGACCAGTTCCTGTGACCGAACGCTTCTTCAGCGATATACAGATGACCATGCCCGAGGCCGACAGAGGAGCTCCAGTAGCCTACCGCCTACGCCTCCCTCCTCACTGGCGGATTCACGACGTGTTCGCTCAACATCGCCTCAAACCGTACACCAGCGGTCAAGATGCTTTTGCCGCACGCGATCACCTAGCAGTACCTGAAGAGGTGGTAGTAGACGGTCAGAAGGAAGCACACGTTGAGCGTATCCTTGCACGTCGAGTGCGGTCTGTTCGAGGAAAGGAGGTGGAAGAGTGGAAGGTTCGCTGGACTGGCTACTCCAAAGCTCACGACCAATGGAGGACGCGTGACAAACTTGAACGCGGAAGTCCACTTCAACAACTTGGTGAATTCGAGCAGGCGAGACTGCACATGGAAGCGCAAGTCCGCGACGAAGCCACTCGGCGCCGCGAGCAGCGTGGCCGCCACTCCGCTCAAGCCGGAATGACACTGGCCCACCTCATCACCAATCCCTGCGATGAACTGGACCAGCTCGAACAGATGGAAGATGATATCCCCCTGCCGTGGGAACGCCAGGAGCGCGTGGAAGATGGGTCGTTGGCACTGGTGACAGAGCTGCTGGCAATACAGGCAAAGACAACCCGCACGCCCAGGATTCTCGTACTTTTCAGCGGTACTGGTTCAGTAGAGAGGGAATTCCTAAATTACTTCCCCTCCGCCTCAGTGGTGACCCTCGACTCCGGGCATATCTGGCAACCCACTCATGTGTGTGACATCCTGCAATGGGACTACAAGCAATACCCGCCTGGATTCTTCGATGTTATTTGGGCAAGTCCCCCTGCAGGCAGTACAGTCAAGCGCGCACCACTGGTGGACCCCCTGACCTTCCCCAGGCTGACAAAATCGTACGACGAGCATTGCAGATCATTGACTACCTAGAGCCAAAACATTGGTTCATGGAAAACCCCAGAGGTCGCTTCCCTAACGCGCTACGGCTTCGCCCTATGATGCGCCAGCTTCCCCCACCGCTGGTGTGTACCTACTGCATGTATGGTACGCAGTACATGAAACCCACCTGCATATGGACGAACTCAGCACCACCCTCGCCCCTGCTACGCTGTACTACTTCGACACCGTGTGCGTGCAGATGGGCAACCGGTGCTCACCCAGAGACTGCTCAGCTTGGACCTCACCCGCAGCAGACTGGAGCAGGTCAATCTGCGAGTGTATACCCCGTACCAGCGCTGCTGCTACGACAACTTTTCCGACATTTACGCCTCCGCGACACTGAAGACCCGCTTTAGATTCCAAGTGGCACCCTTCTTCTTGAAAGTGGTGCCCTGGTAGCGGCAGGCGAACTATGCTCGAAGAGGAACCAGAGAACCTAAGAACTGGAAACAGCAAGGAACCAGAGAACCTAAGAACTGGAACTTAGATGGGTACCTTAGCGGAGTGATCCCAGGAGGTAGACCACTCCTAAGGGGGGGAGAGTTGTGCCCGGAGGCACAGCGTGAGCCGATATGTCTATGCGTCCGTATGTGTGTCATCGGGGGTAATCTGGGATTGGCACGATGACAGTGAAATTGGGCTTGAAACCACGATGAGAATGAATACCAGATGTCCGGGGTATGACAGTATGACACTATGACACTATGACAGTATGACAGTATGACACTATAGTAGTATGACAGTACTGTGGGGGGTGTCATCGTGGAACTCAGTCAGACCCTCGAAGAATGGTCAGATTCGCATCGGGGTTGAAAAGACAATGAAATCGAATATCAGATATTAAGGTTATGACAGTATGACAGTATGACGCTATGACAGTATGACAGTATGACAGTACAGTAGTATGACAGTACTGTGGGGCAGTCATCGTGTCAGCCTGTCGGCATAACATCTGAATCGAGAATGACGAATCGGAATTAGAAATGAGATCGGATCGGGAACTGAACGTTGAGCCGAAGTGTGACATCGGCTCTCGAGTGGTTGACCCTGCAACCTGAGTGACGAGTGAATAAGTAGAGCACTTGAGAAGTGTTTAGCCTTCAGAACTCGGAACCGAATTATCGTTTGTACCTCAATCTGGCCCTGATCCAGTATATTATAAAAATCCGGATTGTGTACCTTTGCACGTTCAATCAAAAACATATCTCCGAGCATCTGTCGTCGTGCCCCTGGCACATTTTAATTGGGTGCATTGCAGCGGTGCAGGATCCACATAGACAGAGTCAAATCTATCGCCTTCCACATGGCGTTTCTGCAATGAATATTTGGTTTTGGACAGGATTTATACATCAACCGCACGGAACGACATGTCCAGAGGATATTCTTTATTTTCTATGAATACTGCCTCGTCTGCTACACGTCGTTCATCTTACGAGGCGCTGCAAATTCGTTTCGTCCGTCAGATAGCCGTTTTTCGAACGGTGCGTAGCGCAAGTCTTCGTCGAGGCCTTCACTTACCATCGCACGACCGACATTGTCGCTCAGATATCTAATCCGACCGATCGGTATGTTTCTCATGGACAAACGATTATTTTAATTGCATTCAGGGTGTGTTGAACGGAGGAATTAATTCGCGAAAATTCCTTTCAATAAAATCGCCACACAGAATCAGACCCCATCCCCACCCCATAATCTATGACGATGACGATGACACCCGAATGGTGTCATGGCATAATGATGAGGCCAAACACGCTCGAGAGTTTTCCAGTGTCGGCTTTTGCAGAATCGTGACGGTTTTTGCAAAATCTGTTCGTTTTTGCAGTTCTTGACAGTGGTGAGCGTTTTTTCAACTTGCAAATTTCCAACCGCGATACGTACGATATGCCTAAGCGCAAGTTTAAGTATGAAGAGTTCAATGACGCTGAGATGCTTGCTTTGCATAAAGCTCTTTCCCCCTTGCACAAGGTTTATTGGCATCTCCTTCTTTTGGCAGGTTCCGTCCTGCCACCCATTCTTGGAGCATATTGGATATACGGCCAACTTCGCAATCCCACTCCTAGGAACGTGGTACACGGGCACCAGCAGCTCGTTCAGCGTATACGCTTACCTCTTGGGCTTTGACTTCCTCAATGCATTGGGACACTGCAACTTTGAAGTCATCCCGCACTGGTCAGTGTCTGCCTTCACGCACGCCCGCCAGTTGTAGATATTTTCCTGTTTCCCCGTTCTGCAGGCGCGAGGAAAGCGCGTGTTGCTGTGCGCTTTTATGAGCCAGGAAAATGCGTGTTGCTGTGCTATTTTGTGATAACCACTAACGTTTATCCCCTCACATGGCATAGGCTGTATGAAGCCGTGCCGCCACTGGAGTATCTGCCATACACATCGTCATTTCACTCACTCCACCACTCGCGCGTGCACATCAACTTCTGCCTTTTCATGCCCATTTGTGATTATCTTTACCGGACAGCCGACATAAGGTAGGACGATCTTCATAAGTCTGCTTGGACTGGCGGGCACACCAGTACACCACAGGTCACCCGCAGTGTCGAAGAGGTCCCGAGCACCTGACTTGCTATGTGTTTGTTTGTTCGTTCTCATCTCATCCGTGATCGCCACGAGTGTACAGTTTCAAAAACTCGTACCTCCTGTCCTACTCTGCGAGTGGGAAAATAGCTGATCGTTTACTATTATCGCACCACGGCTTGGCTCGCAGGCTTTCCTTGCGCACGGGACGGTACTGCTCTCCGTGTTCCACTTGTCTTCATGGGACGGCATGTTCTGGGCCGGGCTTCATTTGCATGCGGTGCACTGCACCGAGTGGCACTTTCGGGCACCAGTCCAGATCGGTGTGCAAGATAGCTCGTCGAGGGTAGTGCTCCCCTCGTGCAGGTGTACTCACTCGATTGAACTGAGGTTTTAGTGTCTCTCTTTTGCACTCTGAGCTGCACAGGAGTCGCTATCCAATAGTTTTGCATTTCGTCGACGCTCGTGGAGTTGAAGGGTGGGAGAAGTAAGATCCTCTGACTGCTCCCAAGAAAAAAGTGTGATCCGAGGGGTTGGTTGCCTGTGCAGGTCGCTTTCGTCCAAACCTTTTAACCCAACGTGGTGTTTATACCCGTTGTACCCGGTCGCTGTGGTCATTTTCTTGGTGCTCCGTGTTTTCGGCAAGCCCTTCGTTGCTATGAAGCATCGCCTCGGACAGCTCAAGCTGCACGTGCACGTAATCCCGGCATGGGGCGTTCAGGTGCATACTCAAGCAACCCCACCTATCCCCGTATGTGCATGCCGACGCCCGAAACCGCTCTTCCTACGTCGCCGGCGCCGGATACTTCCAGCTGTTTAGCAGCCACCTCCCCACAAAAGTGTAAGTTCTCTGGGCGGCTTTTACGCCAGTGGGATGGTAGGCTCACTCGCTGCGGGCCTGCCCTTGTGCAGTTTTTCATGAAGGGCAAGCATGAGCGCATACACGCATCAGAACTCCATTCTGAAGGCGGATAAGGCCGGCGTGAAAGTGGTGGAGACTTAGGGCGCAATAAGGTGAGTTGCACCAGTAGCTGCTATGGAACTGTGCCCACGAGACGCACCCCTCTGCTATCACAACACTGGCCACTCCAGCACTCTGCGGACAGTCTGACCCGGCACACTGTAACAAACGCCGGCTTCCCATGGTACCGGAGCCGGGTTTGTCCAGCTAGTGACAGGCGTGACAGATATGACGAGTATGACAGACCTCGCGTGGGATGACTGCTCGAGAGAAACAGACTTGGTAAAGAAGACATGGTCACTGCCAGGTGACCACGAAGTGATAAGAAGATATGACTGTTACAATGTCGCCACTGACGTGTCGGTTAGAAGACGGTGAACGGTCACATTATTAAAGCTGGCATAGAATAGTGACTTTCTATTGGCAGATGAAGATTTCAGGGCGGAAGCCTGTTACAGTTTTTGCAGATGTGACAACGACTTGAGGTATAAGTAAGCTCTGACCGCAGGTCAGGACTAGTGGACTCATTATTGTTTTGCCTTCGCAAGTGCTAGGTGGCTGTTCGCGTGCCAGTGCTAGACCGCTAAGACAGTTCTGCTCACAGTTTTGTACAATAATTCGTACTTTTGGCTATTTTGTTGATCTTTTGATGAATATATTATACTGCTGTTTTTATCTATTTACAAAACAATAATGTCCTGGAATAAGTAGTAGAATTGGCGGCCAGAGTTCGCATCAGTGGCGTGTGTAATGGCATATGCTCGTGCACTTGCTAGTGCTCTTTGTATACAGGCGGAATTTTTGGCTCTAGTGCAAAGGGCTCTGCAAGCCTTCTAGCAATGGATGACGACGTAACCGGGCTCCGCAAGCTTTTTAAGTCTTCTAGCAATCAGCTTTTACCATCAATCTGCTTCCTGATACCTTGAAATCTTGTCATAGCTTGCTCCTAGACTTGCTCACTTCTTTCTAGTTTACACCAGGACATATATACACTCAACATTTATTTATATGTAATCGCATCATCCTTGCCTGATGACATAGCTAGGAGCATCTGTGCTAAAGGAGCATCCGTGCTAAAGGAGCATCTGTGCTAAAAGAGCTTTCGTGCTACAGCATATATATATATATATATATATACGTGGTATATATATATACAGTTGTACGGCTCAGCTGCCCCGGCGACCGGAGGGTCATGCAAATGCACCTTGATGATGAACTGGAGGAGACGATGCCGAAAGCGCGCAAAACCGTCCGTTTGCCAAACAAAATGTGTTGGACAGTAGCCTCGTGTAAACGGATGTGACTGCAAACTTGTTTACAAGACTACGGTTGCATATGCAATTCATCTAGACGCGTGGTGTTGGGCGCTTCTGGCTCCATGCGTGCTCTAAGATTTTGCCTGAGCTTTGTGGGATAATTCATACCAGATACCGTTCACGGATTCCAGTATTGCAAAACAAGCTAAGAACGACGAACCGTGGTTGATACATTTATTGCCTTTTGTTCACTCCGATTTTTTATACCTGATTTTGCTTACGGAATGGAATTGTTTTCACATTCATTCTATGATCACGGCTTTTGAGGTGAGCAAGCTATACATGTGGAACGGGACTGATGAAAGAGTGACACCACGAGACTCGCACCGAAGGAGACTGGCCGGACACAGCAATGGGCCAGGGGTATTGGAACCACACAAAGATAGGAATTTGTTTTATATTTGCAAATCAAAGCGCACACGGGTAACAATACAAACTTTGTACAAACTTGTGGCATGATAAAAATTCCAAATTCAAATACAAACCCAGCGGTTGAATAAAACAAATCGACAAATAAATCAATACACACAGCCCATTATGAACACACAAGAATCCAGGTGAACTACGGTTGCCTTTCCCATAATTTGACGAAGTGTCCAAAGCAATACTTTACCAGTTTCACTGCGAAGTCGAAGCATTGTGATAGCTGGAGCTCAGCCAAATCGCTTTGCAATAAGGCAACTCCTCACCTTGCAGAGCAATATCAATCACACAGACTATCAGGAAATATGGCTTGGTGGGAGGAGCTTGATGACCACCCTGACACATATGCATAGTTAAGATATAACCTCACTTCAAATTGAGGTGCTATCTCCTGCACTTCGAAGCCTTCTGTTTATAGGCCAGTTTCGATCAGTGTTCTCACTTTTTCCAAGCTTTGATTGAGCTGAAACTCAATATTTGAGCGGACCTGACCACCCCCAAGGAATGCCAAGGATAATCATCGGCCCCTCCATCAACAGAATCCAAGATTAGTGCAGTCATATTGCACTGAAGTATACTGGGGTGCAGGCAAGGTGTCAGCAACCCATAGCATACAGGGGCCGTTGCATCCAGTTGAGATGCATGTTGATCAATGCGGCAGGGCCGCACCACAGACCCCTCGTCGAATAAACCCAGCTGCACTGGCATGATGTACACCACTCGCACCTTCACCTGCACGAGTCCCCACTGAAGGCCGCGTCTGCTGGGGTTCTGAAAAAACAGTGCAACGAAGCGCACCACCGCGGTGGAGGTTATTTAGGGAAGCACCACCGCGATGGAGGTTATTTAGGGAAGCACCACCACGGAGGAGGTTATTTAGGGAAGCACCACCGCGGTGGAGGTTATTTAGGGAAGCACCACCGCGGTGGAGGTTATTTAGGGAAGCACCACCGCGGTGGAGGTTATTTAGAGAGGCACCACCGCGGTGGAGGTTATTTAGGGAAGCACCACCGCGGTGGAGGTTATTTAGGGAAGCACCACCACGGTGAAGGTTATTTAGGGAAGCACCACCGCGGTGGAGGTTATTTAGGGAAGCACCACCGCGGTGGAGGTTATTTAGGGAAGCACCACCGCGGTGGAGGTTATTTAGGGAATGGTTGATTGACGAAATAGCTTGGCCAATCACAAGATTGCGGTGCGGGAAACTCCAGGCCATGACACGCTGGTGCCCCGCCGAGCAGGGCAAGCGGTGAGGCAGAGGGGTTTTGGGAAGGGCCTTTTGTGCACGGCATGTGTCCAGCACGGCACCTACCTTGGTGAGGCCCTTCTTGAGCGGCTCCAAGTCCACCAGGCCGGCACATGGCATGCCCGCTGTAGACGCCCATGCCAACGTCTCACCCTGCAAGCAGCAACCGGGCCACCTCATACCCTCTCCTTGGAGCTGCCTTGCATTGCCATCTTATAGCACCGTCAAAAGTGATACTCACACATCAAGACTGAGGCTCGCGTCTCTGCCTAAGCAGGGCTCCTACTGTGGGGCAGACCAACGGAAAGGCTTGTTCCCTCAAGTCAGGTCACGGCGAGGA
>LGRX02012936.1:0-21859 GCA_001247695.2 Cymbomonas tetramitiformis
AACTCAGACTGCAGCCCCAAAAGTACCGTTTGATGCCAGGACCAATATTGCACAGAATTATGCACACGTAAGCAACTCCTTGTCTGTTTTAAAACGCCAAGCAAACTACGCAAGGCAAAGCATAGGAGACTCCGCAGGTTGCCGCGAGCTTGCTACACCCTATGTATAGAATAATTTTCTCGGCGCCGGGGATCATAATTTCCGTCACCCTCCCCAAAACGAATAACAATAATAACGGTGTGATGGAATGGCAAAAAGCAGCTCAACAGCTGAGGTCAAGCCGGTGGGGACGGGGGGGGTGGGGGGTAATTTCTTTGCCGTATCCTCTCGGCGGGTGTCTTTCTAGTAAGAACTCTGGTGCAGACAAATCTGTATGCAGATTTAAAGGAGCACCAGAGTTAGAGGGGGGAGCTGCTGGGTTGCCCAAACCCAAGAACACAGAGGTTCATTCAGCCAGAGAAATCTTCTCTGGACGCGCTGATGCCTTTCTTTCAGTAAGAACATAAAACCCTTCGGACCAGGCCAAAAATGCTTCTGATCAAGTTTGATTTGACTTGAGGCGATGCAGTGCAGAGTGAAACCGAAGAGTTGCCACACGCCTGGCACCTGTGCAACTAGATCCCGTCCGTGGCGAGCTATCTCCCATAAATGCGCCTAAACAGGGCGCTGCACGCTCGGCAGTGTATGCAAATTTGCAGATAAAAAATGTTTTTGACTGACTTGAAAATGAAAATGTTGCATGCCTGCCGCCTTTATGAGTGTTCCATTTATTGTCGCGCAAGGGTGGGGGGAGGATTTCATTGTTTTTGTCCGGAGAGAGGGTGTGGCGTGGTGACATGATGGTGCTTGCCACTGCTGATTAACACTGTGCATTGACATCTAAATGTCCACTGGGGTGGTGGGGAGTGAACTGCCATACCCCCTCCCCCCCCCCGGTTTGCGACAATGAATGGAACAACTCTTAGTTGCCAAGCGATCCCCCATACGCATATTCCATCCATGGTGTGCCGAGGGTCGACGGGGAGCCACCGTTGCTGTACAATACGCCACGGGTTGCGGCCGGGAGCCGCCGTTGCGTACGATGGCGACCAAAGTTGGAGTTGAGGCCTGACACAATCCACATTGTCATAATCCCAGAAAATGGCACATGTTTGATACCATGCCATCAGGAATGAGATGTCGCATGTTTGGTGCCACGCGATCGGGAGTGGGATAGGAAGGAGGGTGATATATCTATTTTGAAATCACCTACATGCTCAGTACAGTCCATCCATAATGGGCCGAGGGTCGATCGACGGGGCGCCACGGTTGCGTACGATGTATGGCGACCAAAGTTGGGGTTGAGGCCTGAAACAACGCACAGTGCTGGGAAATGTCACATGTTTGATACCATGCCATCAGGATTGAGATGGGGGGAGCGGGCAATGTTTTCATTTGAAAATCTCCTACATGGCCAGCACGTTCCATCCATAATGTACCAAGGGTTGGCGGGGAGCCGCCGTTGCGTACGGTGGCGCCCAAAGTTGAGGGCGGAAACAACAGCCCACAGTGCCCGAAAATGTCGCATGTTTGGTGCCACGCGATCGGGAGTGGGATAGGAGGGAGGGTGATATATCTATTTGGAAATCGCCTACATGCTCAGCACAGTCCATCCATAACATGCCGAGGGTCGGCGGGGAGCCACGTTTGCGTACGATGGCGACCAAAGTTGGGGTTGAGGCCTGAAACAGCGCAGCCACACGCACTGCGTGTTGGGGAATGTCGCATGTTTGATACCTTGCGATCGGGCATCAGATGGGGGAGCGGGCAATGTTTTCATTTGAAAATCTCCTACATGCCCAGCACGTTCCATCCATATTTTGTCAAGGGTTGGCGGGGAGCCGCCGTTGCGTACGGTGGCGCCCAAAGTTGAGGGCGGAAACAACAACCCACAGTGCCCGAAAATGTCGCATGTTTGGTGCCACGCCATCGGGAGTGGGATAGGAGGGAGGGTGATATATCTATTTGGAAATCGCCTACATGCTCAGTACAGTCCATCCATAATATGCCAAGGGTCGGCGGGGAGCCACCGTTGCGTACGATGGCGACCAAAGTTGGGGTTGAGGCCTGAAACAGCGCACGGTGCTGGGAAATGTCACATGTTTGATATCATGCGATCGGGCATCAGATGAAGGAGCGGGCAATGTTGTCATTTGAAAATCTTCTACAAGCCCAGCACGTTCCATCCATAATTTGTCAAGGGTTGGCGGGGAGCCGCCGTTGCGTACGGTGGCGCCCAATGTCACCAAAGTTGAGGGCGGAAACAACAGCCCACAGTGCCCGAAAATATCGCATGTTTGGTGCCACGCCATTGGGAGTGGGATAGGAGGGAGGGTGATATATCTATTTGGAAATCGCCTACATGCTCAGTACAGTCCATCCATAATGTGCCGAGGGTCGGCGGGGAGCCACCGTTGCGTACGATGGCGACCAAAGTTGGGGTTGAGGCCTGAAACAGCGCACAGTGCTGGGAAATGTCACATGTTTGATATCATGCGATCGGGCATCAGATGAAGGAGCGGGCAATGTTTCCATTTGAAAGCCATCTACATGCCCAGCACGTTCCATCCATTATTTGTCAAGGGTTGGCGGGGAGCCGCCGTTGCGTACGGTGGCGCCCAAAGTTGAGGGCGGAAACAACAGCCCACAGTGCCCGACAATGTCGCATGTTTGGTGCCACGCGATCAGGAGTGGGATAGGAGGGAGGGTGATATATCTATTTGGAAATCACCTACATGCTTAGTACAGTCCATCCATAATGTGCCGAGGGTCAACGGGGAGTCACCGTTGCGTACGATGGCGATAAAAGTTGGGGTTGAGGCCTGAAACAGCGCACAGTGCTGGGAAATGTCGCATGTTTGATATCATGCGATCGGGCATCAGATAAAGGAGCGGGCAATGTTTCCATTTGAAAGCCATCTACATGCCCAGCACGTTCCATCCATTATTTGTCAAGGGTTGGCGGGGAGCCGCCGTTGCGTACGGTGGCGCCCAAAGTTGAGGGCGGAAACAACAGCCCACAGTGCCCGAAAATTTCGCATGTTTGGTGCCACGCGATCGGGAGTGGGATAGGAGGGAGGGTGATATATCTATTTGGAAATCGCCTACATGCTCAGTACAGTCCATCCATAATGGGCCGAGGGTCAACGGGGAGCCACCGTTGCGTACGATGGCGACCAAAGTTGGGGTTGAGGCCTGAAACAGCGCACAGTGCTGGGAAATGTCACATGTTTGATATCATGCGATCGGGCATCAGATGGGGGAGCGGGCAATGTTTTCATTTGAAAGCCATCTACATGCCCAGCACGTTCCATCCATAATTTGTCAAGGGTTGGCGGGGAGCCGCCGTTGCGTACGGTGGCGCCCAAAGTTGAGGGCGGAAACAACAGCCCACAGTGCCCGAAAATATCGCATGTTTGGTGCCACGCCATCGGGAGTGGGATAGGAGGGAGGGTGATATATCTATTTGGAAATCACTTACATGCTCAGTACAGTCCATCCATAATGTGCCGAGGGTCGGCGGGGAGCCACCGTTGCGTACGATGGCGACCAAAGTTGGGGTTGAGGCCTGAAACAGCGCACAGTGCTGGGAAATGTCGCATGTTTGATATCATGCGATCGGGCATCAGATAAAGGAGCGGGCGATGTTTTCATTTGAAAGCCATCTACATGCCCAGCACGTTCCATCCATAATGTACCAAGGGTTGGCGGGGAGCCGCCGTTGCGTACGGTGGCGCCCAAAGTTGAGGGCGGAAACAACAGCCCACAGTGCCCGAAAATATCGCATGTTTGGTGCCACGCCATCGGGAGTGGGATAGGAGGGAGGGTGATATATCTATTTGGAAATCACCTACATGCTCAGTACAGTCCATCCATAATGTGCCGAGGGTTGGCGGGGAGCCACGGTTGCGTACGATGGCGACCAAAGTTGGGGTTGAGGCCTGAAACAGCGCACACTGCGTGTCGGGAAATGTCGCATGTTTGATACCATGCGATCGGGCATCGG
Organism: Cymbomonas tetramitiformis; assembly: GCA_001247695.2. Lineage (NCBI taxonomy): Eukaryota > Viridiplantae > Chlorophyta > Pyramimonadophyceae > Pyramimonadales > Pyramimonadaceae > Cymbomonas > Cymbomonas tetramitiformis. Next base: position 4,046 of record LGRX02012936.1, read on the forward strand.
ATGGGGGAGCGGGCAATGTTTTCATTTGAAAACCATCTACATGCCCAGCACATTCCATCTAAATTATGCCGAGGGTTGGCGGGGAACCATGGTTACATATGGTGGCGCCCGAAATTTGAATTGACTCATATACAGGCACAACTTGCACACCAAAATGCCCATAGAAGTCGATCGGCAAACTTTTTGAAAATTCTGAGATATATTTTTCGTAAAATGTACATATGGAGAATATGAAAATCGAAAAAAAAATGGGTTCGAAAAAAAAGTGGGCAACTCATCTTAGGATGAGTTGCCCTCCGCACGTTGGCAAAAATAGGCAAAATTGGGGAGGGGGAGCAAGACTCTGTCGGGCAACTCATCCGCGGATGAGTCGCCCTGTGGGCGAGCGAGCTGAAAGGCGACTCATCCGCGGATTAACTGCCCGTGGACGAGAGAGCTGAAGGGCGACTCATCCGCGGAAATAATCTGCTGGCTGAAGGTTGAAGGGCAACTCATCCGCGGATGAGTCCCCCTTGGGCGAGAGAGCTGAAGGGCAACTCATCCGCGGATGAGCTGCCCTTGGGCGAGAGAGCTGACGGGCGACTCATCCGCGGATGAGCTGCCCTTTGGGAGAGAGAGTTGAAGGGCAACTCATCCGCGGATGAGTCGCCCGTGGGCGAGAGAGCTGAAGGGCGACTCATCCGCGGATGAGGCGCCCTGTGGGCGAGAGAGTTGAAGGGCAACTCATCCGCGGATGAGTCGCCCGTGGGCGAGAGAGCTGAAGGGCGACTCATCCGCGGATGAGTTGCCCCGTGGGCGAGAGAGCTGACGGGCGACTCATCCGCGGATGAGGCGCCCTATGGGCGAGAGAGCTGAAGGGCGACCCATCCGCGGACGAGTTGCCCTTTGGGCGAGAGAGCTGAAGAGCAACTCATCCGCGGATGAGCTGCCCCGTGGGCGAGAGAGTTGAAGGGCAACTCATCCGCGGATGAGTCGCCCGTGGGCGAGAGAGCTGAAGGGCGACTCATCCGCGGATGAGTTGCCCCGTGGGCGAGAGAGCTGAAGGGCGACCCATCCGCGGATGAGTTGCCCCGTGGGCGAGAGAGCTGAAAGGCGACTCATCCGCGGATGAGCTGCCCGTGGGCGAGAGAGCTGAAGGGCAGCTCATCCGCGGATGAGGCGGCCCGCTGGAGTGGCAGAGCTGAAGGGCAGCTCATCCGCGGATTAGGCGCCCGCTGGAGTGGCAGAGCTGAAGGGCGACTCATCCGCGGATGAGGCGCCCGCTAGTAGAGTGGCAGAGCTGAAGGGCAGCTAATCCGCGGATGAGTCGCCCGCCGGAGTGGCAGAGCTGAAGGGCGACTCATCCGCGGAGGAGTCGACCGCTGAATTGGCGGAGCTGAAGGGGACCTCATCCGCGGATGAGGCGCGCGCTGGAGTGGCAGAGCTGTTAGGCATATGCTGGGGTTTCCTGGACGCGCCGAAAGTCTTTTTTAGAAATAAACAGGCGGAAATGTTTACTCATCCGCGGATTAGTAAAGAGCGTCAATAGAGAGAAAAACAGTTCCTTCCGCGGATTCAGTATCGTCAATGCGCGGAGAGCTGAAGGACACGTAATCCGCGGGCAACGAAAAATAAACAGTCCGTACAAGAATAACGCAAAGAGCGTCAAGGCAGAAAATAGTTGCTTCCGCGGATTTGGTATCGTCAATGCGCGGAGAGCTGAAGCGGACAAGTAATCCGCGGGCAACGACAGGCATATTTTATGCGCAGCAAGATAAGCGCAATTCTATCCGATAATATTTTAAAACGTCGGTAAAGGAATGCGCGGAGGCGGCGACTTAAACAGCAGCGTCTTTCCTTCGGTCAAAGAAGAAAAGGGTCTCGCGACTGAAAGCTATGTACTATCGTTTTCAATACCAAGATGACCAAATGACGACGATGACCAACCGTAAATAATTTTAGACCAATGAGTACATCTCGATCGGATTCTGAATATCGGAAACCTGATGACACCGATGACCGGACAATTAAACATGACTGCTTTTTTTTTTTTGGACCAATAATTATCGAGTATCCAACTACTTTAGGATCGACGATCGGAATTTCTATTTTATAGACCATCTGCAACTTCGTTCATGAATTCATTTGTTCAAAATTTTGGATGACGCATGCACCTCCAGTTGCGCACAAAGATTTGCTGATCAAAGGCAAAGCAGATATATTTTAACGATTTTTCTTGATACACGTATACGGAAATAATCTCAGATATTAAAAGGCGATTTATCTCAGGAAACATTTGAGCGAACACGAGCTTGTGCACATAGCCAATGCGCGGAAACCCTACAATATCATACAAATAAGTACAGCGGGCGACTCCTCCGCGGATGAGTCGCCCTTCAGCTCTGCGCCACTCCAGCGCGCGCCTCATCCGCGGATGAGTCGCCCTCGTTCAGCTCTCGGCCACTCCAGCGGGCGCCTCATCCTCGGATGAGTCGCCCTTCAGCTCTGCCACTCCAGCGCGCGCCTCATCCGCGGGTGAGTCGTCCTACAGCTCTCTCGCCCACGGGCGACTCATCCGCGGATGAGTCGCCCTTCACTCGCCACTCTAGCGGGCGCCTCATCCGCGGATGAGTCGCCCTTCAGCTCTGCCACTCCAGCGGGCGACTCATCCGCGGATGAGTCGCCCTTCAGCTCTGCCACTCCAGCGGGCGCCTCAACCGCGGATGAGTCGCCCTTCAGCTCTGCCCTCCGGGGCGACTCATCCGCGGATGAGCCGCTCCGCCACTCCGACCGGGCGCCTCATCCGCGGATGAGCTGCCCTTCGCTCTATCGCCCACGGGCAGCTCATCCGCGGATGAGTCGCCCTTCAGCTCTCTCGCCCACGGGGCAACTCATCCGCGGATGAGTCGCCCTTCAGCTCTCTCGCCCACGGGCAGCTCATCCGCGGATGAGTCGCCCTTCAGCTCTCTCGCCCACAGGGCAACTCATCCGCGGATGGGTCGCCCTTCAGCTCTCTCGCCCACGGGCGACTCATCCGCGGATGAGTCGCCCTTCAGCTCTCTCGCCCACGGGGCAACCCATCCGCGGATGAGTCGCCCTTCAACTCTCTCGACCATAGGGCGACTCGTCCGCGGATGAGTTGCTCTTCAGCTCTCTCGCCCACAGGGCGCCTCATCCGCGGATGAGTTGCCCGTCGATTGTCTCGCCCACGGGGCGACTCATCCGCGGATGAGTCGCCCTTCAGCTCTCTCGTCCACGGGCAGCTCATCCGCGGATGATTTGCCCGTCGATTGTCTCGCCCACGGGGCGACTCATCCGCGGATGAGTTGCCCGACAGAGTCTTGCTCCACCCCCCCCAATTTTGCCTATTTTTGCCAACGTGCGGAGGGCAACTCATCCTAAGATGAGTTGCCCACTTTTTTTTCAAACCCATTTTTTCGATTTTCGTTTTCTCCATATGTACATTTTATGAAGAAATTATCTCAGAATTTTCAAAAAGTTTGCCGATCGACTTCTATGGGCATTTTGGTGTGCAAGTTATGCCTGTACATACGTCAGTTCAAATTTCGGGCGCCACCATATGTAACCATGGTTCCCCGCCAACCCTCGGCATAACTTAGATGGAATGTGCTGGGCATGTAGATGGTTTTCAAATGAAAACATTGCCCGCTCCCCCATCCGATGCCCGATCGCATGGTATCAAACATGCGACATTTCCCAACACGCAGTGTGCGCTGATCCAGGCCTCAATCAACCCCAACTTTGGTCGCCATCGTACGCAACGGTGGCTCCCTGCCAACCCTCTAAGGTGGCCACATTACCGGTAATTTGAAAATGGGGGTTGGTAATACCGGGTAATTTACCGGTAATACTTTGCTTGGTATTACCAAAGTATTACCGCCTGCACAAAAATACCTAACTTTTGCCTTGGGAATCTAAAATTGATTTTTTCGATTTCTATGGATACCTAATGATCATTAGAATTGTTGGGGTGCGTGCTATCGCACATGCAACGCCATGCACGCATATTATAAAGCGACACAGTTTACAGAGAAGTGCAGACAGACATGAATATGCACAAAATTACCTAAATTTTGCCGCGGGACTAAAAAACTGTTTTTTTCGATTTCTATGGATACCTAATGATCATTATAATTGTCGGGGTGCGTGCTATCGCACATGCAACGCCATGCACGCACATTATAAAGCGACACAGTTTACAGAGAAGTGCAGACAGACATGAATATGCACAAAATTACCTAAAATTTGCTGCGGGACTCAAAAAATGTTTTTTTTGATTTCTATGGATACCTAATGATCATTAGAACTGTTGGGGTGCGTGCTATAGCACATGCAACGCCATGCACGCACATGGTATAAAGCGACACAGTTTACAGAGAAGTGCAGACAGACATGAATATGCACAATTTGTCATATATAGGCTGAATTTCAGCCGTCATATATACGCACATATATAGGCTGCATTTCAGCTCCTTTATAGCCTCATATATAGCCTCATATATAGGCTGAATTTCAGCTCATGTATAGGCTGAATTTCAGCGCTCATATATAGGCTGATTTTCAGGTGATATATAGGCTGAATTTCAGCTCATATATAGGCTGAATTTCAGCTTGTACATCGCCTCACATATAGGCTGAATTTCAGCTCATATATAGGCTGAATTTCAGCCTATATCTGAATTTTAGCTCATATATAGGCTGAAATTTCAGGTGATATATAGGCTGAATTTCAGCTCATATATAGCCTCATATATAGGCTGAATTTCAGCTCATATATAGCCTCATATATAGGTTGAATTTCAGCTCATATATAGGTTGAATTTCAGCCTATATTTGGGTGAGATTCCTATGGCGTGTTACGTGTTACGCGTAAAACTCACAAGGACCGAAATACGTAATTTACGCCCCGGGGGGGGGGGCGTATCATGCAACATAGTGCACAAAATTACCTAAACCTTGCCGCGGGACTCAAAAAATGTTTTTTTCGATTTCTATGGATACCTAATGATCATTAGAACTGTTGGGGTGCGTGCTATACGTAGCGATCATTGTACAATCCAAGCTATCATTGACAAGGGAAATAATCGTATTATCATCACAAAATTTACCTACATATGGAATGTGTCATCATATGTTGCCATCAAATAGGTACAACTGTTAGCTTCACTTCGCCGACTCTACGACTTGCGCAAGTAGGCCCAAGACCCAACCTTCTGAACTTCCAAAGATTGCGTGTCAGCATAGTCATCAAGGGATAATTTCGAACCTCTGACACCCTCACTCCATAAGATATCGTAGTTGTGACGGATACGCTTGGGTGAAAACTTGACTACCTTGCCCAACTCCCATCCCTCCTCCTTCCATAACATCGCAATGAAGAGGTCTTTAAGACCTTGGACGCTCGAAATGAGAGCTGCAGGTTTCTCAATAACAGAGAACCCAGTAGGACACTCAAAGGCCAAGCGAGAGTCCGCGATCTCTGGTTCTGCCAGATCAAGCTCGCCATCGTCATCACTGTCGCCTTCACCCACATCGTCACCCGCAGGAAGTTCTTCGTCAGAGGAATCCTCAACTGTGTCAAAAGTGCGCAGAACATCTTCCTGATCCTCGGGACTCAATACAGTGCTCAAATATTCCAGGTAAGACATTTTCACCTTGAATTGCAAAACCAAATTAGTGTAGCAGTAGATCGCCTTCTTCGAGTTTGTCTCCCCAAAGCGAGGGCGTGCTTTTGAGTGTACTGCATCCGCATCCTTATTTATGCGCTCGATATTGCAGGCATGTAACAAGATTTGCAAAACGTGGATAGCCATCTGTACCAGGGCTGCACACTCCGCGCTGACAACATAAAGCGAGTTCCAAAAGACCAAGACAGAGGATATCAGGTGGAAATGCTTAAGGCAACATAAAAAGTATGTGAATTTGTCGGACTTCTCGGCATCAGTCAATAGCGGATGAATCTTCTCAGGAACCTGGCTGCGAACGAGATTGGTGACTGCTCGCAATTTCATAGTGTATGGATCCCCCTGCGACCTGAAAACGTCAAACTCTTGCACGAGGCGCTGATATTTGGGACCAGTGTTCCCACCACAATAGTTCTTAATTGCATCCAACAGAGCTTTATCGGTGAAAGTGCGCTGAATACGAAGCAGCTCTGATTCTCCAAAAATCAACACCACAAGCGCCTGGACATATACGTCCAAGCAGAACGCGAGACAGTGCACATCGTGCCTCAATCCTACTTTTCTCGCAGCACCCAACCAACGTTCCTTCGCGAGTTCCTTGATACTTCTGATGTCATCAGCGTCGAGAAGCATAGTAACTGATAGCGGCAGATTGTTGAGAGTTTGAAAATAGATGCAATACAAGGGGAGCAAGTGAGAAGGTGGCACACTGTCACCCTCGAGATAGTGCAACATGGTTGACAAAGGCTGCAAAACACGGTTAACTGCATCGCCCTTCTTCTTCATGGATGAATCGCCTACTAACGTCTCAAAACGTTCGAAGTCAGCTTCACTGTTAGGCACGCGCTGAATCGCCTTTTTCTTCACAATAGAATATTCCGGCCATTCAGGGATATCACGCAAGATGCTCCAGTTATACACCGTGGTCTCAATCATGAGATACGCATACGCGAAGCGGGTCAAGGGGAAAACCTTTAACTTTCGAGCATGGATGCCAAACTTCTCCTCCTGTGCAGATAACAACGTTTCCCAGAGCATAGAAAATCTCTTTAAGAAAACTGTCACGAAATGAAAGTCGGCCACCACAAGAGAGAGCGACTCAAGCTTCACCATATCTTCCACCAAGAGGTCGAGTACATGAATGCAGCAGCCAAAGATAAATAAGGCTTGAAACCAAGCACGCAATAGTCGAAACATAACCTGCTCCACAAAATAAAACTCCTTAATTCACAATGCACACTCTCTTTCGCTGTGCACATACAAAAAGTGAAAAGGTTCGGCGAGCACAATACGTATGCAGGTGGCACCTGCATATTGCCAGTGTTATCGGCAACGATGGCCTGGAACTTGTCGACACGGTCATGTATTTCCTCATAGACATAGTTCGCCTGAACACGCCCACTATGCTCGCGTTTACCAAAATATTTCGTGGTCACGTAAGCAGAAATTCCCAGCTTGGCTTCGCCAATATTACAAGTGGCGCGACCAACTGTGTTCGTCTTCCCATCAATACCCAGAGTGCGCTTACCAGGTGCGTGATCTAACGCTGCTTCAGTGGAGACTATAGTTTCTTCGTAAACTTCATCCAGAATTGAGGTACGCAGTTGCGTTCGACCAGGCAGCCATTTAGCGTAACCAGGACTCAGGGCAGATATGAACGCCACAAAGAAGACGTTCCCAACCACAGAAAACGGAATCTTGCACGCAAAGAAAAAACAGCCCAGCAGGAAATTCAAGGCTCGTGCCTGCACCTCGGTGCAAATCTGTATCCCAAATTCCTTAAGAGCTGTCTGTCTCTCGCGACGTGTACTGGCGGAAGGATCCATCTCTTCCAGAACTTCCTGCTCAGCGTACGCCAAAGCACATTCATCGGAGCTCTCCATTTGTTTACGTTTGGCTTCATATTTGATACGCCACTCCTTGCCATGCGCTGCAGTGCATTTGTCCGTGAGGGTAAGCTTGTCCTCGTCGGGCACGCCGTCACAGTCCAGGATCTTATTGAACAATTTCCCCGAGTTGATCTTCTGAAAGGCGACGTTCGTCTTGACAGTGTCATCATATTTGCACACAAGGGTAGTGCGCACATTTTGGGCGCAAGTTTTAACCGGGTGCAACGTTTGGTGATATTCAGGGACGTCGTGAAACAAGGAGAGCAGGAACGTATGCTGCTTCCCAAAGTTCGACTGACCACGGAGAGGCGCTTCTAACGCTTCCAAGATATCCTGTGGGACCTGGATAACTTTGCCTGTAGAGACGTCCTTCCAATCGTGTAATGTTTCGTTGTCATTGGAAGCAAGGGACATACTGCCACCCGCAGCTGAGGCTCCCGTGGCCATGATGCCGGCGAATGGTTATGATGAAAATTTCGTTCAGAACTTCAGATAGTGATTTTCCGTTGCTATGCTCTCTTACGGAAAATGTTAACCGCGGATCTGCGGATCTGACATGCATGCGGGTGGTAAGATCGACGGTAATTAAGATCTTACCAGTAATTTATCGTGGTAATACCGTATGACCATGGTAAATTACCGGTAAATTCTTAAGTATGGCAGGTAAGACGATTGTGGGGGTCGGTAATACCGGTAATTTACCTGGTAATTACCGTCCCGGTAATTTACCAGAAAAATTACCCGGCCTCCTTACAACCCTCGGTACATTATGGATGGACCGTACTGAGCATGAAGGTGATTTCCAAATAGATATATCACCCTCCCTCCTATCCCACTCCCGATCGCGTGGCACGAAACATGCGACATGTTTGGGCACTGTGGGCTGTTGTTTCCGCCCTCAACTTTGGGCGCCACCGTACGCAACGGCGGCTCCCCGACAACCCTCGGCACATTATGGATGGAACGTGATGGGCATGTAGGTGATTTTCAAATGAAAACATTGCCCGCTCCCCCATCTGATGCCCGATCGCATGGTATCAACAAACATGCGACATTTCCCAGCACTGTGCGCTGTTTCAGGCCTCAACCCCAACTTTGGTCGCCATCGTACGCAACGGTGGCTCCCGACAACCCTCGGCACATTATGGATGGACTGTGCTGAGCATGTAGGTGATTTCCAAATGAAAACATTGCCCGCTCCCCCATCTGATGCCCGATCGCATGGTATCAACAAACATGCGACATTTCCCAGCACTGTGCGCTGTTTCAGGCCTCAACCCCAACTTTGGTCGCCATCGTACGCAACGGTGGCTCCCGCCAACCCTCGGCACATTATGGATGGACTGTGCTGAGCATGAAGGTGATTTCCAAATAGATATATCACCCTCCCTCCTATCCCACTCCCGATTGCGTGGCACCAAACATGCGACATTTTCGAGCACTGTGGGCTGTTGTTTCCGCCCTCAACTTTGGGCGTCACCGTACGCAACGGCGGCTCCCCGCCAACCCTTGGTACAATATGGACGGAACATGCTGGGCATGCAGGTGATTTTCAAATGAAAACATTGCCCGCTCCCCCCATCTCATTCCTGATGCCATGGTATCAAACATGCGACATTTCCCAGCACTGTGCGCTGTTTCAGGCCTCAACCCCAACTTTGGTCGCCATCGTACGCAACGGTGACTCCCCGCCGACCCTCGGCACATTATGGATGGACTGTGCTGAGCATGAAGGTGATTTCCAAATAGATATATCACCCTCCCTCCTATCCCACTCCCGATCGCGTGGCACCAAACATGCGACATTTTCGGGCACTGTGGGTTGTTGTTTCCGCCCTCAACTTTGGGCGCCACCGTACGCAACGGCGGCTCCCCGCCAACCCTTGGTACATTATGGATGGAACGCGCTGGGCATGTAGGAGATTTTCAAATGAAACCATTGCCCGCTCCCCCCATCTCATTCCTGATGGCATGGTATCAAACATGTGCCATTTTCTGGGATTATGACAATGTGGATTGTGTCAGGCCTCAACTCCAACTTTGGTCGCCATCGTACGCAACGGCGGCTCCCGGCCGCAACCCGTGGCGTATTGTACAGCAACGGTGGCTCCCCGTCGACCCTCGGCACACCATGGATGGAATATGCGTATGGGGGATCGCTTGGCAACTAAGAGTTGTTCCATTCATTGTCGCAAACCGGGGGGGGGGAGGGGGTATGGCAGTTCACTCCCCACCACCCCAGTGGACATTTAGATGTCAATGCACAGTGTTAATCAGCAGTGGCAAGCACCATCATGTCACCACGCCACACCCTCTCTCCGGACAAAAACAATGAAATCTTCCCCCCACCCTTGCGCGACAATAAATGGAACACTCATAAAGGCGGCAGGCATGCAACATTTTCATTTTCAAGTCAGTCAAAAACATTTTTTTATCTGCAAATTTGCATACACTGCCGAGCGTGCAGCGCCCTGTTTAGGCGCATTTATGGGAGATAGCTCGCCACGGACGGGATCTAGTTGCACAGGTGCCAGGCGTGTGGCAACTCTTCGGTTTCACTCTGTACTGCATCGCCTCAAGTCAAACTTGATCAGAAGCATTTTTGGCCTGGCCCGAAGGGTTTCATGTTCTTACTGAAAGAAAGGCATCAGCGCGTCCAGAGAAGATTTCTCTGGCTGAATGAACCTCTGTGTTCTTGGGTTTAACCAACCCAGCAGCTCCCCCCTCTAACTCTGGTGCTCCTTTATGTCTACGTGCAGATTTGTCTGCACCAGAGTTCTTACTAGAAAGACACCCGCCGAGAGGATACAGTACGGCAAAGAAATACCCCCCCACACACACACACACTGACACACCGGTTTGACCTCAGCTGTTGAGCTGCTTTTTGTCATTTCATTATACCGTTACTGTTATTCGTTTTGGGGAGGGTGACGGAAATTGTGATCCCCGGCGCCGAGAAAATTGTTCTATACATAGGGTGTAGCAAGCTCGCGGCAACCTGCGGAGTCTCCTATGTTTTGCCTTGCGCAGTTTGCTTGGCGTTTTAAAACAGACAAGGAGTTGCTTACGTGTGCATAATTCTGTGCAATATTGGTCCTGGCATCAAACGGTACTTTTGGGGCTGCAGTCTGAGTTGGGACGAACCCCGCACAGCTTGGGTTGAATTCCCAACAGTTCCAGGCGTTTAGTGTTCTGCTATTGGCGGACGAGCTCCTACGTATACGTACTGTAATACCGGATGGGAGCCCGTAACAACAGGAGACACGCAGTCCTCATTGCACGTGTGATATAGAGGGAATCCAGATAAAACCCTGACTGCTGAGCGACGCACCCGTCTGCGAATCGTACAATCATTGTGATGCCTTCAGTGTTCAGGTTTGGTGTGCATCGGAATCGCGCAAGTGTCGATGTAGATGCCATTCACCGCCATGAGATGGTGCACCGACCATGCCCCGTATGCAATTTGCACCAGTGGAATTTGATGACGATGGCAAACCGCCCTGTTTCCGATGCTCACAGGCATGCTATGATAATGGCTATGTGGCGCTTTACCCGGCGAACTCGGGTTTATCTGTTTTTTGAATTGGTACAGCCGCACCTCTGTCCCGATCGCGCTGAATATGCATGGGGTGAAGCATGGATGGACGACTCTGCGATTAATGGTTATTCCGATCGATGGTGTCCACATATTGGTCTATTGTTACCAGAAGACGAAACGACACCTTTTGACGAGTACTGTATCAGTTGCGATTGCCTTAGTTGAGCAGGTATAAAGGCACTCACCTCGCTTGTCATCACAACTCACTTTTCAGCTCTACACTACTCAGAACTGACCACACATAGCCCAAACGCTACCTGAAAACCCCAAGGCAAACTCGTCATGAAATGCGATTATTGTGATCTTCCTGCCAACGTCCGCACATGGTTTAATGCTGGCTCGTATCTTGTTGCGATAAATGACCATAACGAACATTTCGCGTGTATGCGCTGTTCTTGCGAAATATTCATGTGCCAGGACGCAATGAATGACGAAGACGCACGGGGTATACTGGGAGCTGATAGATTATATCATTCCTTTCCGGCGTCTGAAAGGCGTAGAGTGAACCGATTCGGGATCTCTTGCCTAGAAGTAATACTAAGTACTTTGCAATGTAATGGCAACACTCTACTATGATGTACGACGCTACGACCATTGGTTGCTGACTTATGGCTTTTGCGACATATCTATATTAGGTCGTGACATGCTGCTACCTATGTTTACTTAGTGCCTCACCACACACACACACACACATATATATATATATTCCCACGCTATACATTCTTTGGTCGGGGTGCGACTCCGCTTGTGGTGTAGTGGAATCCCTAGGAGCACGAGGGCCTTCGATCCGACCTGACTGAGGGAGGGGATCCGATAGACTGGAAAATCGGCACACACATACACACTATATAAAGCTTGCTTTCGCGACATCGCTATCCATTTCTCACTTTCGTTCACCATCCACCCACCTCCTACCACCATTCCAAGAAGATTGATGCGCATCTAGCTTGCCCGATGGTTGACATAAATACGTGTTACTAAAACATGTTCTCCCCTTTATTCGAGCCAGGTACAATCGGCGAGTACGAGCGGCATGCGATGCCTACGCTAAAATAATTGATGGCCGATTACCCACAGTAGTGCAATGCAGGATTGTTGGCCGGCAATCCTCCCGTATCCAAAATTGAAAATCCCGATGTTTTCCCAAACCTTGTGTTGCGGTATCATTATTTCGTTGAGAAGCATGATCCCGAGTTGGTCCGTTTGGAATAATGGAAGACTGAAGACAACTAAAATGCCATGATGTGCCAATGAGATGCCACCGACTCTCTGTCGTGTCTGGAGCAATAATGATGGCAATTACTTTGAAATCATGTAGCTAGTCATTTGTATCAAATCGGCAGACAACATGACCATTTGGCACGGCACGGAAAATTCACTATCGAACATTTATGAGCAACCATATAGTAACACTACTAACACGACTAGCAAACATCCTACTTGTAATTAAACGAATAGACAACGTTCATGCAACAATACCCGTGTGATGATAGTTGTATAGCCGCGTTTTTTGACGCGGGCCTTGTGTTTATGAACACACCCAATCAAAAAATAGATCTCTCTCTGTTGATTGCTCGATGATCACACGAACTACAATAGCAAACAGTATAATAAAGGCATACCGTACCGCATAAACGCATATCGCAACCTACGTGGCTGCCACGTGTCTGCATTACACTGCGCGTTATGATGACGTGGCAGGTCACCCGTCGTCTATAAACGGAGAATAGTAGCAGAAAAACACCGTCTAAAAACATGCATAATGGTTCACGTATCCCCAATAGTCTGTTGCGTGTGGACGCTCCGACCGTATGGATAGGTGCCGTCCATACGCATGAACCACTGGAAAATGTTGTCCACACGTGCGGACTGCGAGAAATGCCGCTTCTACCCCTCCTCGGCCATATGGACACCATGGGGACGTGTCCCTGGACCGTACCCACGCGTACGGACGACGTGTGGACGGGCGTATGGACAGTGTGAGGCCCGTGCCGTACCACTCTTTTGCGCTTGTCCGCACGTGTGGACAGCCATTGCACCCGGGCCTGGGTGTACCCGAGCACTGCTTGCCCCCTCCTCAGCCATGTGGACACCATGTGGACGTGTCCCTGGACGTACTGATGCGTACGGACGACGTGTGGACGGGCGTATGGACAGTGTGAGGCCCGTGCCGTGCCACTCTTTTGCGCTTGTCCGCACGTGTGGACACCCATTGCACCCAGGCCTGGGTGTACCCGAGCATTTCCTTCCCCTTCATCAGCCACATGGACACCATGGGGACGTGTCCCTGGACCGTACCGACGCGTACGGACGACGTGTGGACGGGCGTATGGACAGTGTGAGGCCCGTGCCGTGCCACTCGTTTGCGCTTGTCCGCACGTGTGGACAGCCATTGCACCCGGGCCTGGGTGTACCCAAGCATTTCCTTCCCCTTCATCAGCCACATGGACACCATGGGGGCGTGTCCCTGGGTCGTACCGACGCGTACGGACGACGTGTGGACGGGCGTATGGACAGTGTGAGGCCCGTGCCGTGCCACTCGTTTGCGCTTGTCCGCACGTGTGGACACCCATTGCACCCAGGCCTGGGTGTACCCAAGCATTTCCTTCCCCTTCATCAGCCACATGGACACCATGGGGGCGTGTCCCTGGGCCGTACCGACGCGTACGAACGACGTGTGGACGGGCGTATGGACAGTGTGAGGCCCGTGCCGTGCCACTCGTTTGCGCTTGTCCGCACGTGTGGACAGCCATTGCACCCGGGCCTGGGTGTGCCCGAGCGTTGCTTGCCCCTTCATCAGCCATATATGGGCACCATGGGGGCGTGTCAACGAACGAACTCATGCGTACGGACGACGTGTGGACAGACGTATGGACGATCGGAATTCGCCAATCCATACGTATGGACGTCAAAATTGGAGTTTGTTGAAACACGCGTGTGGACACATACATCCGCGCGTGTGGATAAGGGTTTACCCGTATGGATTAGCGGAATCAGGCGTGTGAATACAGGTGTCCGTACACACGGTTTATTTACATATATAATACATCGTGTATCATCCGCAATCATCTGAATCAGAACTACTACGGTCATCCTCGCTACTACTGTTACCATCGAGTTCACGGAAGAAATCCGCCTTGCGATCCAACTACACAACTTGCAAGCAATAAGTTCGTCGTCGAATGGCCAAAGGGGCAGCATTTTCTTTGTACCGGGCAAGCCAAGCCGGCATGAAAGGAACATCCTGAATTACTTTCCGCACCTTGTTCGAGTTCTTGTACTTTTGCTACAGAAGTTTCTTCGCTAGCGGTCCCATATTAGTCGCGAGCGCTTCAGACCCCGTACCCACTTGATTGCACCGGTCTTTGCGTTGAGTGGCAGTCTTCATGGTGATGGTTTGTCTGCAAAGAATTCCCATCGTAAGGCATACACTGGATGGATGGTCCATAATAGGCCGTCCATTCGGTGTCCGTGCGCCGTCCGTCTGGACGGAACAAGGTGTTCACCCGTATGGAACAACAGAAACTCGCAAACGACCTACAATCTTACCCGCGAGACGCATCGCAGCAGATCTTCGATCGTTTGCATTTCTGGCTGGGGGTGCGATAACCCACGATCGATGGACCTTCATCTTTCGCGCATAGTTGGCTACTACCCAAATTCATGGTCCTACCACAAGGACCAATGGGCAATTGCGGTTTCGATCACTAAATCGACTATTTGAGGCACAGGCAACATTTGCACATGATATTTATGAGTTAAATGAATTTTATTTATTATAGTGGCGGCCCCCATGAGACTTTAGGTGTGTGGTTGAACGACACGCTTTAGGGGTGTAATTTCACCAAAAGCTTGAAGAAAATGGTGGTCCTACCACAAGGACCACCGTTATTTTGAGTATTAGGAGTCACATGAGGGGCTCACGGTGATGCTCATGGTTATACATCTTGAGTTTATGACCAAATAAGATAACTGAATCGGTTACTTCGCACCCTCATCATCATTTCCGCTCTATTTCAGCATGGCGCATGTTCAACACAATGCAAATTCCGACTTTAGTGAATTTCGGACTTTAGAAATTGGCATTAATCCATTCTAAAGTGTACACGCCAGTCGAAAAATAAGATATTTGGATGATGTTAGACTTTCAGAAATTCGCAATACATATATACTTGAAGATTTGATGTGCCGCACACACCAACCTTGCGATATATGCCCTCTAGCAAGCAATTATGATGGCTGGATGGTCAGCTCGCGTGACCACTGTTTTAGGGGGGAAACCAACGAGCCAATATATTAAAGGGGAAGCCAACGAGCCAATATATGCATTCCAACCGGGCCTACCGCCCAAATATGATTGGGACATATGTATAGGTTCAATTTGATGGTATCCGCGCAGGTGTAGTGTTGATATATGATTGGTAAAAAATTATTGAAGATGAGTCACTAATTTGCCACATTTTGAATGTTCCAAAAAATCTGTTTTGAAAAATTTGAGCGTAGAGGTTTGAAATGCGTTCGCCATGGATATATGGGATGGATATAGGCCAAACCAGCGTTCGAATAAATTAATATAGGACCTATATATACCACCTTTCATTGGTTAGACACCACAAATCACGGGAGATGGCCAATTAAATTATCGGAACAATGGTCCTCGTGGTAGGACCAAATCGTCGATTTGGTCCTACCGACAAGGACTGCGGGGCAGTAGCCATAGTTGCGTGTGGTCGGTCCCCAACCATCACCAAAAATCACGCAGTGGACCCCGTGAATCAGGTTGTACAAGATATGCATGGGTTGACAGATTTTTAAGGTCCTAATTTGCACTATTGGGTCATAAACATGATATGTTTAATTGCTAGATGCATTTGGAAGCCATCTAGTAGGTGTACGCGGCTTCGGGCACTCCGGTCCTTGTGAAAGGACCGGCATTTTTATTTAATTTTCGTCGGTACTACCCCCGCGTTTCATTCCTCTCAAGCACAATCATGCCCATATCGAGTCTTATAGCACCCAAAAGAGGTTCGGAATAAATTCTTGGACACTGATGGAAACACCGAAATGCTTCCAGTATAATTATATTGATGATCAGACAATATAATTATATCGGGCAACAACCTCCCGACGAGATCCAGACGGGACTCGAACCTGCATGCTCAAGGTGCAAAGTCCACCACATAGCGCCCTACGCCTTAGCGCTATGTCATCGAGGATCAGATGACATGGCCAAGGCGTAGAACTGTGTGAACACCTTAACATACGGAAATTCAATTGTCAATTCATCGGGCGTAACCCGATATGAGTATTGTCGATCATCAATATATCTTTGACTTTTATTCAGTGTTTCCATCGAACAAATACAGGTATGGTGTCAAAACACTCAAATATCAACCATATCGAAAAAACGCGGCAGATAGCCCCAAATCACTTGGGTCCTTGTGACAGGACCGTGATTTTGGGCAGTAGCCATATATCGATACAATTATCACATATCCGAGATATGGATATACCGCGCCTTGTTTCGTTGTGAAGAGAATTTACTTTTCAGGAGGTCGATGTATAATGAGAAGCTCGGCCACTTCGACCGCGCCAGCGTACCCCCGCGCCAGCGTACCGCGCCAGCGTACTGCGCCAGCGTACTGCGCCAGCGTACTGCGCCAGCGTACCCCCGCGCCAGCGTACCGCGCCAGCGTACCGCGCCAGCGTACCGCGCCAGCGTACCGCGCCAGCGTACCGCGCCAGCGTACCGCGCCAGCGTACCGCGCCAGCGTACCGCGCCAGCGTACCGCGCCAGCGTACCGCGCACAAAATGACATTTTGGAGTTCGTACGTTATCCGTACGGCGTCCGTACGGCGTTCGTACGCTCGGCTTAGGTTTCTAGCGTATGGACAACGATGTTCATACGTTCCATGTCACATCTGCGCGCATGCACCGACACTTACGTCAAGGTTGTAAACTCGTCGCACACACGTTAGATTATGGATTGACGCTATGTGTTGTCCGTGTGGATTCCGCAAGCATTCTAGTCCATACGGTTCCATGAGAGCGGTTGTCCACACGCGTGGAAACGTCAGTTAGCTGTCCATGTGGGGATCGTACGAATTTTCGTATGAATAAGCACATTTCCACACGTGGGCATGTCCCATGGACGGTCTGTCCATATGGTTGGAAAAATCAGCACATTTTGAACAGTCCGCATGGATGGATAGGGAAAGCACACGCTGAATTACGAGTTTTCGTACGACTTTATAGTGTTTGTACGCTTTTTGTTGAAAAATGTCCACACGCGTGGAAACGTCAGTTAGCAGTCCATACGCTGTCCATCTGAGTTAGCCTTGACTGTCCGTATGATTCATGTCCCATGGACGGCCTTTTTAAGACCGTCCATATGACATGAAACTGGACCTCATGGAAAATAAAAACATACAAACCGTATGGACAGCGTACGGACAGCACATTTTACCACAGGGAATACCGTATCGAAAAATACGATTAAAAAATCGCGAACGCGTGACACATGCGATGCGATGGGCAGTATTAGTGACACCCCCCGACTGTGTCACCCGTGTCACGTATAGCGAAACAGAGTGACACTTAATACCAAAATTAAAATAAACAGAGTATCCAGTAATCGTCGAA
>LGRX02012938.1:0-18828 GCA_001247695.2 Cymbomonas tetramitiformis
CATTACTAGAAGCGCTTTGTGCTGCCTGTTTGCGCTCAGCGTAAGCCTGTTTTAATCCTGGCTTAACGCTAAGTTTCACAGAGGTCTTTGCGAATAGATCGTTGCCTTTGCGCTTTTCTTTAACGCACACAATCCAGCGCATGCCTCGAACACCCTCGATCTCGTAGATGAGCTTTTCTTCTTGCTTTTTCGCCCACCACATTCTTCGAAGAGGATAGGCACGGTCAGCAAGCCACATCTCAGGCACCAAAAACGCGCAAAAATCTTTGCAGTGCTCTGCGAAATACATGATCGCCGCGTCACTCACTCCATCTGGAGGCGGTGCACAAATGAAATTTTGTCCTAAAAGTTTCCAGTTGTCGTTGACACTGAAGATGTTCATAGGGACCCAGCCCTTCACATTTTTTGCCTGAGTGTCGCTGTCCACTGAAATGAACTTAAATTCATCCTTCCCAAAACGACTTTCTAGAACTGGTTTTACGTTTTGATTGATCTCCGAACCCGCGGCAAACAAGTCGACAAATGTTCGACTTTTGATCTTCTTCTCAGCCATGAAGTTCTTCGGATTGAAGCTGTCCACAAGTAAAGCCACTTGTTCTTTTGGAACAACACTGCGCTTTACGCGTGCGCTTTTATCCGCGTGAACATCATCAAATACTTTCTTAGTCCACTCTTTGTTAATCGGCTTGATGGCGGGGAGGAATTCAACCTCCACGCACTCATGAAAAGCGGACGGGCTTTTCGAGAAACTCGCTTCATGAGCAACACGAGTCCGTCGTTGGGATCGTTGTTCCTGTGCCTGTGGGCAGTACGACAGATGCTCGGAATAATGTTTTTGATTGAACGTGCAAAGGTACACAATTCGGATTTTGTAATATACTGGATCAGGGCCAGATTGAGGTACAAACGATAATTCGGTTCCGAGTTCTGAAGGCTAAACACTTCTCAAGTGCTCTACTTATTCACTCGTCACTCAGGTTGCAGGGTCAACCACCCGGCAGCCGATGTCACACTTCGACTCAACGTTCAATTCCCGATCCGATCTCATTTCTAATTCCGATTCGTCATTCTCGATTCAGATGTTACGTCGACAGACTTGTCAACAGTATAGTGTGTCGTATAGTGTGTCGTTAATATACTACTAACAACACACAAACAGCACACTAACGACACACTAAAACTGTTTAAAGTGCATAGTTAGTATGCCGTTAATACACTAGGATACCAGTTAATGTGTAATTCGCATGTAGTTAATGTATGCTAAGAGTGTGTTGACTACGTACTAACCACCCGTTAATGCATGGAGTTAGTGTGTTATTAGTATGCCGTTAATGTGTAAGGTTTAGGTACACTAAGTATGCACTACTTATACACTATCTACGAACTAAATGCCTGTTAATATTCTCTGTTAGTGTGCTGTTAGTGTCCCGTTAGTATGCGCACTTAGGGCACAGTTAATGTCCTAAACGCAAGTGATTATACTGAGTTACTATGCCGTTGAGGTGTCGTTAAGGTATATTTCACAGAATGCACGACCTAACGGCACACTAACGTTGCGGTTAGTGCGCCTTTATGGCTACTGCCCAGTGGTACTAGTCATAGTACCAGAATCGAATCTGGTACTATCACAAGTACCAAAACGCTAGAATCTTTTTTGATGTCCTCCTCCATCCTGATGGTGATATCCATGATATACCATTACCTTAACGACCCAAACTGAGTTGTATTATGCCCCATTGGTCCATAGGTTACGTGTAGCCCTCCCAGTGGATGCATATTGCCAACAAGGTGGAGTTTTGTGTTGCACAATGGTGTCTCACTTGTCTTCGAAATCATGGCGCTACTTTCGGATTTATTTTTGAACAGACTTGGGATTCTATTCAACCCAGCGATGGCTCAAATTGAAGCTGTATAACATGGCCAATGATGGATGTGAGCATGGGGCAGTTGGCATACTGCCCGTCGCTGAAACTGCGACATGCTAAACATCCCATCTCCACCAAATGGTCCAACTCAAGATTCCTTAAGTATGAGGGCTATCGTCGATTTTGGAGCCTAGTCGTGGCACTAAAGCTACGAAATAAGTATATTATAACGTCGGATCGCCTCACCAGCGTTTATGACATCAAAAGTAAACCCATATGTCGATTTTTCAAGACCTTTACATGCATGAGAAGTTGCCGTACTTGGACTCTACACATGGAACTTAAGTACGAAACCGCTCCCGATATTACTACAAAAAATGCTGAGAGGCCATTTTATCACACCCTTGGGTGTTATCGAATCCCAATACTGGCGTTAAAGACGTTCAAATGGCACAACGCATGACGACCACTTAGGATACATCTCAATAATAAAATTTGACATTATGCATGCCACCTCGTGGCCACATAGCGTGCCCTTTTAAGTCACCGCGCGCTTGGTACTTGTGACAGTACTAGAAATTTTAATTAATTTTATGGCGTTACACCCCCCAAAAGCACACCGCACATACACATACCTAAAGTTCACGAGAGTACATTTCAGCATCAATAACAATTCAAAAGGGTCCTAAATGATTTTTCAAAACCTTCATGGGACTCATACACCCCATCTAGTGCCCATAATAAAGCATACATTTTGGTACTTGTGACAGTACCATACCACCGGGCAGTAGCCATTTAGAGTACCTACATGCACACTAACGCGCCGTACTCTTATATAGTTAGTGGGTCTTTAGCGTACCGTTAGTGCGCGTACTAACATTTTCTAAAATGGTAGGGGGTACTGCTTTGGCCCTCTATGCAGAGGCGGCTCGTTCCCACCCTGGGGACGGCCGTTACATTTTACAACGCCTACGCTACGAAGTCGAGGGGGTCCCCGATTCCGACTCCGACCGTTTTTGGGTTAAGATGCGCTCGACCATCATCAACGAGCCCGACGACCCAGAGCCGCAACTAACGGCTATCCGTACTCTGGGCGACAAGCACGCCAGGATCAACCCCGACTACAGCCGCGAGGCCAAGCGGGTGAAGGACCTCTGACACATCCTCACCACCTCGGTCGAGCAGTCTCCGTACGTCACCCCGCTGTACGTCAACGTCATCCGCGATTTACGGGGTGGTGCGCCCTTCACTTTCTCCACGCTATGCCTGCGGGTTCGCACGGTATGGCGCGAGGAGCTCGCGTTTGCCACCCCCGTGAAGGACACCGGCTACACCGTGCCTTCTGCTGCTGGTGGTGGTGGGCGGGAGAAGAAGCCGTCCTTCAACGCCGCCACCTTTGACCGTAAGCCCGCCTACACCACCGAGCCCGTTGGTGAGTGGAAGGCGGAACCCGTTGGTGCCATGGTGAAGCGCTGGGTGGGTGTCGGGTACGTACCCCTGCATTTTGTGCTTCCGTATGTGGGGTGTCACCGATGCGCACCCCGACACCCGTGGATGCTGCCCTTACATGTGTAAGGAGGCATTTGGCAGCGGGCGCGCACCCGACACCGCGCTTCCCGCAGGGAAGCGGCCTCCGCCCCCGGCGTTCGCTGCTGCCCTTGCGACCTTTCAGGCAGCGGATTGCCCTGCCGCCGACCCTCCGGTGGTGCCAGCTCCGCAAGCTGACGCCCCTGCGGATGTGGCGGTCATGACATTCGTCGCACCTGCAATCGACCCGTCACCACAGCTCGCCCCGTCATCTACATCTACGGCTGGCGAGCCGGTGGTACCGTCTGCGGAGCGGCTGTGTACCGGGAGGTACGAGCAGCTGGGTTGCATGCTACAGAGATCTGGTTGCATGCTGCCGACGAGTGGTTGCATGATACAGATGCCTGGTTGCATGCTGCGTATGCCTGGTTGCATGCCACAGATGCCTGGTTGCATGCTACAGATGCCAGTTGCATGCCACGGAGGCCAGGTTGCATGCTACGGATCGGGTTGCATGCTACGAAGCGGGTTGCATGCCACGGAGGCCGGGTTGCATGCTACGGATGTCGGGTTGCATGCCACCGGGTTGCATGCTACAGATGTCAAGTTGCATGCTACAGAGGCCAGGTTGCATGCCACGGAGGCCAGGTTGCATGCTACAGATGTCGGGTTGCATGCGACAGAGGCCACGGTTGCATGCGACAGAGGCCAGGTTGCATGCGACCGATGCCGGGTTGCATGCCACACAGGCCAGGTTGCATGCGACAGAGGCCAGGTTGCATGCGACAGAGGCCAGGTTGCATGCGACAGATGTCGGGTTGCATGCCACAGGGGTCAGGTTGCATGCGACAGAGGCCAGGTTGCATGCTACGGATGTTAGGTTGCATGCTACAGATGTTAGGTTGCATGCCACAGAGGCCAGGTTGCATGCGACAGAGACCAGGTTGCATGTTACATATGCCAGGTTGCATGCTGGTGACGGGTGGTTGCATGCTGCAAGGGCCTTGTTGCATGCCGGTCACAGCTGTATGAAGAAATAATTGATGGCAAGGCAGAATTCAGGAGAAGATCTGCAATGACAATAATTATATTGAGGATCTGGTGGATTCCAGAAAGATCTGCAATGGCAATATCGTGATCTGCCTGATGATTGGTGGAGGAGTACCAGAATCAGGCATATATGTGCACATGATTGGTCGATGGCAGATGTCAATACAGGAATCCTACTAGTGATTGTTAGAGAGCAACATGTTGAAAGGGAAGCTTGGAAAAGTGGACCTCAGTTAGTGTTGATCAAGAGAAATGAATTAAGGAAGTTTTACATGTTAGTGTTAGGCTGTATGCCAAGACTGATATAAGGATATAGATGTATTAGGTCTGAGACCAGACATTATATCGGAAAAGTGACTGTAATTCTAGGCTAGAAGCCAGAGTATGTCATGAAATAAAACAGTGGAATATAAGACTGTGAAGTTAATATTACACACCAAAAACAGCAGAAAACATAAAAAGAAAAGAAAGAAGATAAAAGAAAAGAAAGAAAAATAAAGAGATAAAGATGTATAAGTTATCAGGAGTGTGTGCCTGGTACAAATTGGTTCTCAGATGATGGGAACGTTCTATGGACCTGTGGGATCTGCGTTTTGCAAGATGTTGGAGATGGCGACTTTTGTGTTTGCGTTTTGAGCGGCTTCAGCTTGCGTTTGACGGCTCGAAATAAGCGCAGTGCTTGCGTTATAAACACGGAAAAGTTTCGCTGTGGGACCTTCTTTGTTAAAGATTTGGTTGAGGATCTTCTGTGGAGACTTAAGATGCGACTGCAAGATGACTTGGGCGACTTTTCGTTTTTGAGTTTTGAGCTGTCTCTGCTTGCGTTCGACGGCTCAAATTGCGCGCGTTACGTGCACTAAAAACACGGAAAAGTTTCGCTGCGGGATCTTCTTTGTGGAGGATTTGATTGGGATCTGCGTCGGATTGCTTTTTCTTGAGGCTCTGGGCGAGATTTATGACTTGATCTTAAGAATGTCCGAAGCTGGTCCACTCCGACGGCTATAAAGCTGGCAAGATATGCGCGTAGACGTCTTTAGTGGACCCGCGTTATCGCTTTTTGCTGGATGTAATTGTGATGATGCGGATGCTCAGATTGCTGATCTTGGATGCCAACGGATGCTTAAGTATGGGGGGGGAAAGTGAGCTCCTCTCAGCGACATAACTAAGCAAGGCCGCCGGAGGCTATTGTCAAAAAGTACAAATAAAAAGTATCTTTTTAGTTTGTTAACAATCTGAGCAAGTTTGAGGCCAGATCTTGTATCCTCACCAGCTGCTAAAAATAGCCTATCAGCCTTAAGTATGGTGGAAGTACCTCCCAACTTCTAGGGAAGTTCCTTATACCTTCTGGCCAAGTTCTCTACAGTTTTTGGCAGTATTTGGGCTCCACTGGACTGGTATTTCTGGAATTAAATTCTGGAAACGCCATACGACCATATTTGACACTGTCATAGTGGTCATATTGTCATAACTGTCATACGGTTGACCGACAGTTGACTTTTGATGCTTTCGTCTGGACCTCCGCCCCCTTCCACAACCGCCATGGACCCTTCCACCACCGCCTTCCCTCTGACCCCCTTAGATCCCTCTCCACCAACCGCTTCCACCGCACCGGGACCTTCGGGCCCTTCCACCACCACCTTCCCCTTGACCACCTCCGACCCCTCTCCACCGATCGCTTCCATCGCAAGGGTCAGTACTGGGCAGGCTGTCGACGTTTATCAACCTGTTCCGGACGTGCCCTTCGGCGTGCCCATCAGCGCGCCCGTCAGCATGCAACCGGGCATGCAACCCGGCATGCAACCTGGCATGCAACCTGGCATGCAACATATGCCAGGTGGCATGCAACCCAGCATGCCTCAGAGCCATTTTGTGCACGCCCCCTCTCAAACCTTCCCTTTTATGTTTCATCAACAAGAGGTCGGTTGGAGCGGCATGCAACAACATGCAACGGGCGTGCAGCCGCATGCAACCAGCATGCAACCCAGCATGCAACCGCATGCAACCAGCATGCAACCGCATGCAACCAACATGCAACCGCATGCAACCGGCATGCTCCAGTATGCTCCAGACATGCCATATGCCCCCAGTAGGCCGTCTCAGCCTTTTGGAATGGCTCTCCACTATGCCACAGGCTCGCCAACCCATGCCCCAGGCGTGTTGACACATGCCCCATACACGCCCGCGCCGATGTCCACCACCTACGGGGACCCATGGACACTACCGGCTTATTTTCCACCGCCTCCACCTCCGGTATATGGAGCTGACCCTGCGTCGGAGGCACGAGCTAGAGAATGGTGGGCAGCGCGAGAGCGCATGGCCGCTGCGGAGCGGGCGGTGGCGACTGATATGAGAGTGGTCCCCCAACGATTGTATCCGACACCGCCGATGGAACCAACTCCCCACATCGACACTTCTCCTGACGAGGGTGTGGTAACTCATCAGCCGCCTCATCGTCGCCGTGCCTCGGGGCCAGAGACTCTTGGGAGAACCTTGCCGATACGCACGGAGCCCCAAGACGTGGTGACCGAGGACTTCTCCCAAGCTCACGCGTCTCAGCCTGGGAGCACGACATCCGGCTCTGGCTATGAGTCTGCAGCGGGCACTCAGCATAGCCGCAGACGACGAGAACGGCGTCTCAAGTTGGAGAGGCATCGGATGAAGGAGTTGACGGACCAGGAGGTGTTGCAGCGGGTGGTGCGCGCTGAGACCGCTCGGTTCCTTGCGGAATCCGAGGCGGAAAGCTTGCGCGATCGGATGGCTCAGCTGGAGGCTGCTACAGCGGAGGGCGAGGTGGCCGAGGAACGGCGTCTGGCAAGAAGACGCCGGGCAAGCTTGGACACCCCTGTGGTGTGTGGGGCTGGTGGGGGCCAGCCGCAGCATGCAGCGGGAGCGGCGGAGCATGCAACCAGCTCGGCAGAGCATGCAACACAACATGCAACACGGCCGGCTGAGCATGCAACACGCCCGGCTTCGCTCGCAACCAGCTCAACTTCGCATGCAACACAGCATGCAACCCGCCCGGCTGAGCATGCAACGGGCCCGTCTCCGCATGCAACACGCCTCGACCCGCATGCAACACGCCTGGCTCCGCATGCAACACACCTGGCTCCGCATGCAACACGCCTGGCTCCGCATGCAACCAGTGGGTTCCAGCATGCAGCCAGCGCCTCCCAGCATGCAACCAGCGGGGGACAGCTAGCCTTGGGCTGGAAGGATGGGAAGTCGCTCGCCGCCGATGAAGAATCGCAAAGCCGGAGTAGCGACTATAAGGACACGGAGGACGACCCTGGTGACGACCCTGGAGATGACCCGGATGGTGACCCGACTGGGGGGGCGGGACCGTCGACGTCAACTACACGGCTGTTAGTGGTCACTCCCCAAGGGGATTCCTTGTGGGTGCCCCCGAGTGAATTGGCTACTACAGCGACGTTACCCGAGATCACCTCCTCGCGCCATGGTCTGTCGGCAGCCCTGAAGATCTGTGACAACCTTGGGCTGGGTCCTACTCGATACATTCTGAGCGGGGCCGGCGGTACCTCTTTCCCCGAGACACGTCCGATGCACACCACCAAGACCTCCACCTACGCCCTCTTGGTGGACCGCTCGGTGGCAGAGGAGTCTATTCGAGGCACGAGACGTCCCAGAATTCCGTCACAATGGTACCAATGCCCGAGACGACCGGTGGTGGACGCCTTCACGGAGTCGGAGGCGGAGACCTACGAGCTGGATGGGCTACAAGCCTGGGTGGAGGTATGTGCTGCTCCATGGTACTTGGCTGCGTCGTTTGGGCCGCCTCCTACGATGCCCCAACCCCCGTTGCAGACTGACCCCTCCACCTTCCCAGCTCCTTCACATCGACTCTCAGCCGATGTCGCGACCTTCACCCCGACGGTGGCTCATACGGCAGTGGCGGGACCACCGGCTGGGGTTGCACGAGCTCCGGAAGACCCGACGGCAATGTTCACCCCTGACGACCGCTCTTACCAGACCGCGATCAAGAACGAGAGCTCGCTCTTGAGGGGCATCTACAAGTTGGTGGAGGACCTCCCGGAGTTCCCCGGCGATCACTACACGAAGGGCCGGGCCATGGATGACCTTGAGGAGTTCTCTGTGGCGGTGAATGCGCTTCTGGAGCACATGACGGTGATTGCGGCGCTCACTACTCCCAGCTTTCGGCGTGAAGCGCAAGGACGCAACCAGCTCAGCGTCTCCACCTTGCTATGGATGGTCATCAAGACCGCCAAGTTGGCCAAGGCCCAGAAGCTGTACGTCGAGGAGATGGCGCCAGGAGGCAGCGAAGGAGAGGCGTGGAAGGCGAGGTGCGCAACGGTGCCACGGTTCATGGGCGACCTTGCCTTGTCGGTGGACATCACCACGGACGCCCTGAAGCGGCTGAAGTCGGAGCTACTCTCAACGAGGCAGCGATCGGAGGAGAAGACCGGTGCCTTCTACACCCGCATCACCACCCGAACCGCGACTGTCAACTTTGTGGCGGACGTAGTACGGGGTTGCGGCAAGGTGACCAAACTGGAACTTCTCGAGCTCTTTTGGGGTGGACTACGACACAGCGTTCAAGTGGGTTCCAAGCTGGCGGATCTGGGGCTGGACACCAGTCACCCGGAGCAGTGGGAAGATGAACAACGTCGACTCGGACGGTCCGACACCTCCGCCATCTTGAAGGTTCGTTCCGTGGCCACGGAAATTGAGACGGCTAAGGTGATGGAGGACGCGGTTCTCCACGACACCATCGCCCGTAAGGTGGCGTTGGAGATGGGACACCGACAGCGGCAAGTCCCACGACCATGCAGCACCCCGACTGGTCGGTCTAGGTGGCCCCCGAGAAGGCCTGCGTTGGCGGCACTCACGTGGGAGCCGGGGGCTGCCGGGGGAGACTCGGCAACGGCGGCCCCGGTGACCGTAAGCACGGCGGCGACCCAAGGATCCCGACCGGCACCTGCGGTGAGGGAGCGGCCCTGTTTTGCATGTGGCAGTCTCGAGCACTTGGTGGCCAATTGCACAGACGAAAAGAAGTTGGCAATCTGGAAGGCTAACGCCCCGGCACGGTTGGCGCGAAGGCCGGGGCAAGTGGCGGCTTGCGTCGAGGTCATTGAGGAGAGAGTCGAGGAAGATTCCCTCAACCCCGAAGAGCTTGAAACGATGGAGGAGATCCTCGCTCTGGCGGATGCTGACGTGGACCTCTATGGGGATCTGTGTGCCCTGTGTGACATCACGAGCACCGAGGATCCAGCTTTTCGGAGTGGGGAGCCGACAGGGGCTCCCGGGCAAGAGGAGTAGATCTCCATCGACCCCGTGGACAGAGGCAGCCCTATACCAATGTGGCAGCCCGTCCTTCATGGCCCTCGCGGACGTCACGTGACGAGGCCACCGCCTGTACCCCGACAAAGCCCGTCTCACTGCGAGCGCTGCATGCCCCAGTGAGCACAGAGGCTTCATCAGATTCGCCCCATGGTGTGGCCGCACGGCCCCCCTCCACCGTCAGCCCGAGGCCCCGTTCATCACGGATTGCCTTCAGTGGCCGAGAGCGCGCACGGCGCGCAACCATTTTGAGCAGACGACCCCTCTCAGTGGAGGATCCCCCCCCTGCTCGGGGATCATTGACTCCGCCGATAACCCCACCGACAGCACATCCTTGTTGGGAGACTTACAGTGCCGAACACGGTGTCCCAATTCTGAAATACATGTCGTCGTTGTTCTCAATCTCGCTGCGGCCAGGTCCCGGGTCCTCGTAGAAGTCCTCGGTGGAGGCATCGAAAGCGATAATGTCGTGCTGTGACACCACCAACCCCTGTGCGGGTGGTGTCGCAGAGTCGAAGTCAATCTCGTACGTCAACGGTTGCGCCAATTGCGCGGCGACAACCGTCGCGTCGCATTCGTCGGTCAGGAACACGAAAGTGCAGAAGAATAGTGTCGAAAGGAGTGCCGTTTGCAGCAAACCAACCTTGCGACCACCACCAATCCTCTGACGAGGTGGTGGCGGCTGCAGCGGAACCGCACGGCACTGGTCCTCGGGGTTGTAGGAGTCCATGAAAGCATCGTACGCAACCGGGTCTTGAAAGTAGCTGTAGCCCCCAACAACGTCGGCGTCGCGGTACACAGCTGGTGACGGCGGAACAGGCACCACCTCCGCCGTCCCGTCATCGTCCTCGACCTCGCAGGCATCCTCATCCTCGGCCTCGTCGAACGGGTCCGCGGTGAGGGTGAACTTGTCGAAATGCGCGCTCACCGTAGGCGTCATATCCAACACGGGGCTCACGTAATTCGCCCACTTGTCGAAAGTGCCAAGCGCACGCTCGTCGTCGTGCACGATAGTAGGCGTCGTCTTGACGGTGGGGACGATCTTCTTGGTCTTCTCGGCGGTGAAGGCAACGCGAGGAGGGGCGTCGACGGTCTTCGAATCTTCGAACACCACCGAACGCGCAGCCAGAGGCGGATCTACGGTGAACTTCACCGCAGAAATCTCACGAAGTCCAGAATATTGAGCCCGAAGTGAATGTCCATCAGAGCGGGAGTCGTCGTGCGAGGCGAAGGTGTTGGCGGTGGGTCCCTTGTGGACCTCCGCCTTCCCGTAGTGGTCGCAGAGCTCGGCGAAGGCCTCGTCGTCTTCGTCGTCGAACGCGTTCTGCATCTCGTTGGTCACGAGCTCGGCGAGGTGCGCGGCCTTGGCGTCTTCGTCGTTGGCGTTGCACAAGTGCATCGAGAGTTCGGGGCAGTCACTCGCGGGGTGATAACAACCGGCGCAGCCGGGCATCGTGCAAGCGGGTACGAAGGTCTCGGTCGCCACATGAAAAGCGGAGTCCACGTTGGACTTCGCCCCAACTCGATAGAAGGCGCCTTTTCCTTTGTTCTTCCCCTTCCCTCGTTGTCCTCGCCCACGATCATGCCGGGCGTCAACGAAGTTCTTCTCGAAGAAAGAACGTCGGTCGTGTTCTCCTTGGCCTTGTCCGCGCCCGCCCTTGAGATCCTTAATCTCTTGGCGGACAGCGGAGAGCTCCTTGCGCATCTCGCGCACAAGGTCCAGCAACGCGGTGTCCCCGCAGTCGCTCTTGGCGTGATGATCTCCTCGTCCACGGTCGTTGTCGTACAGTAGTAGGCGGCGGCGAGGGGAATGGTCTTGACAGAAGTCCTCTTCTTGTAGTCCTTCGTGAGGGATTTGAACTCCTCACGAAGGCGGCTTTGCAAGTCCAAGATGTCAACGGAAAGGCGTTGGTCAACACGACGGTACTCGGCTCGCATAGCGGAGAAGAACTCGGAGTCGAGGGAGGCGAGGAAGTGTCTCTTCACGACGTCGGGTTTGAGCGGAACGCCCAATTGGTGAGCGGCGTCCGCCACGAACTCGTTGAAACGACGAATTCCCGTGTCGGGGTCAACGTTCGCCTCGAAGCGGTGGTCGATCAAGGACTTCAAAGCGTCGAGGGGCTCGGTCTGGTCGTCGAGGCGCCGGGATATCTCCAGCAAGGCACGCTTGCCATCGCTGGGGAACTCCCGGCCAGAAGAATCAAGCCAAGCTCGGGCATCGGACCCGGGCTTGATAAGGCGCTCGAGGGTGACGTAGAGTAAGTCGTTGGCGTCCTCGGAGCACTCGACGGTGGAGTCGGTGAGGCGAAACAAGTCCACGAAGTAGTCGTACTCGTTCACGAAGTGTTTCTCGATAGCCTCGACGAGGTGAAGCCAGATGAGATCGGCGTGCTTCTCGCCAACGGTGAAGCGCGCATCTTTCGCACCAAGGACCGAGGAGAGAACGTGCTTGGCGACCGTCCCCTCGAATCCCTCCTTGCGTAGTTGCCGAATAGCTTTCCTCGCAGCAGCGGTGATAGCTAATCCAGGCGTCGCCGGGGTCTTGGCGTAGTGCGCCCCGGGGTCCAAAGTAAAGATCGTGTCGAGACGAACGCGTCTGTCCACACGAGGTGGAGCTGAAGGCGCAACCGGTTGCGAACCGGAAGGTGCCGGCGTAGTCGTAGTAGGAGAAGGTGTAGTCATCTCTAATGATCCCTCGTGGAGCGCCCGCCAGGGCGCCCGGCGAGCTCTGATAAATAGAACGAAGCGAAAAGCAAAATGCGAAAAGTGGCGTCAGGGTTCATGTCGGAAATATTGGACTCAACGTGGTCGCTCTGGCGCGCATGCTACTGGGGGAGGGAGCACAGCATCACCAGTCCCTGTTCACGTCCAGAAATGCGGTGTCGATTCGTCGTCGTCCAAGTCGTAACGTTCCGATCCAACAGAAACGACCCTCGCCTCAAAACGCAAAACCGCTCAATTCACCAGAGCGTCTAGCGCCGGGCACCGGCGTTGGCGCCCCAACCTGCGGGTGTTTAGCCAATCATGGCTAAAACAATCAGTGGAAAGTGTGGATGAGGTCCACTACCTGTGAGTATATGGTGGGCAAGTGATATACTCGGATATAGGATGAACCAGAATACGAATAACTCGAAAGTCAACTGAACCGCTAACGGCTGTCCGGATATAGCCGTCAGGGTTTAGGGTTTAGGGTGCGGAGCCAGATCTGAATCTGCTACGTGTGACACACGTAACTAGAGACAGTCAGACTACTAGGGGGTCAAAGCTAACTGCTAGGGTACCCCATACCAGCACATACCGAGGTTTAGGGGGAAAACTGTCGCTGTACTGTACTGTCTCTGTACTGTCTCTGGGTCACCGTGTCTCCGAATAAATCCTACGGCTTACACTCCGTTTGTACAATCGTTCGATGTAGGTACAGCACGGTTTGTGCTCGTTCTACAGTTTGAACAGTTTGAAACTGTCCGGAAGCAGTGAAAACCTACGCTTGGCAAGGAAACGCATGCAATTTCCCCCAAGATTCTGTATATCGACTATACTGTCGTCTGTACTCTGTACGTGTGTACTCTGTACTGCCCATACTTAATTCTGTGCATCGACTGTACTGTCGCAGTATACTCTGTACGTCTGTACTCTGTACTGCCCATACTTAATTCTGAGAAAATTCGTTTTGGCGACATCCACGACCCTGCCTCTATACTGTCGTCAATTTTGTCTGTACTGTACTGTCGTCGACGGAAAACGGTGGACCTCCAACCAGAGACGCGGAAATTGACATGTTGTCACGAACGCGGTACAGAGACGAGATAGTACAGACGACAATACAGTACAGTACAAAATAGTTTTACTCCCGAATCCATCTTAAAGTATGGGTAACGGATATACGTAGTTGTGTAATGTAGGCGCATGTCTGCACACACGATAGGTGTACCCAAAACATTCCAAGGACATCATAACGTTCAAAGTTATATTTCTTTGCTAACCGCCTACTTGCAAGTATAATAAGTGTTTTTTGGCATGGGGTGTGATTTAATTTCTCTTTTATAGAAAATCTGATTTTTAATGTAAAAATATATAAAATAGACATTTGGGGTAGTGTGGGGCCTTCTCATGAGGTTGGCATTTATCCCACCGTAAGGTGGGGGGTGCCTGCCCCTTGCTGTCCCCACTAGGAGTACGGTGTACAGTGCTTGTGTCATCCTTGTCATCCGCCGTCATTCTCGGCAGCTAGCTAAAACCTAAACGTATGTTCGTTTTTATCTATCTTAGCCTTCAGTGAGTTTCTTGCCTCCACCTGTGCTTCTTTGACCGATATATATACCAATCCTTATATATATATCTCACTGTTAGAAAGTTCCACTTTGGTCACCTTCGGTCCACGCGATTTTAAATCAAGTCCCAAGCGATATTTGGGCCCTTCGGTCCCAACGTCGCCCCCCACGCCAGAACCTTCGGTCCCAAATTTGGGACCTGCGGTCCCAATCTCCCAAATCGGCCAATTTAGAATTTTCGTCAGATTATTTGACATCGAGGACTTCGACAAGCTTGAACCTAGAACCTGACCCTTTTGTGCCGACACAACCGTCCACAAAACTCTGGAGAAAAGGCTTAGCCAGGGAAAACATCGAAAAGTATGCGTACTGCAATATCGCTGAGCAGCCTAACACCGTATCGGTGAAGATTAGACGTTGTATTTTTCCGCTGCAGCGGACAGTTGGAATTTTGGACAGTAGAGCACAAGTTTCAATGACGTGGTTGTCCACACTTGCCGCCATCCTGCTGTTCGGCCCCTCGGCGACCCCTTTGTCTCTCGAGGCTGTGGAGGCAATTCGATCTCGAACGTCGGAAAGAACTCGATCGGAAAAAGAACCACATCCGTCACTACTTTTAGCTACGAAAAAGTTGCCTCATTCTAACAGCCGTTTGCGATCTTTTCAAGATGCACACTCTCAGTGGCGGGGGCTCACTGAACTGACCTCGGAACAGGTAAGGTCGACAGTTATAAGATGTCGTTTTACGGCGGCGGCGTGAGCTTTGACACTTGTTCCGAGCCGTCATTGGTACCTGCGAAGCGTGTCCTCTCACTTCGGACATTTAAAACCACTTGCAAGCTTAGTTTCCTCACGTGTGCAAGCTCACGTTCCACATTTCACGTTTCGACCAGCTCAACCTGTGATATAATTTTACGCTGATCACTTTCCATGTTGTAATGCAGGAGGCGATTTGTGTTTGCGTCAACTTTACCGCCACGCGGGACTGCGCAGCGGCAGTGACGACAAGCTGTGGCCCGAACTCGGATGGCTCGGCGCTGCCCAAGTCATTCTGTGATAATATATATTCATATGATGCAACTTCGGACGTGTTGTTGGAACTTTCGAAACAAGCGTGTGCAGGAATACCACCAGAAATACCAGACAATGAAACTTCAGGCTCCGGTGAAAGTCACCCGCTTTGCGCATGCGCGGAGTCCCTGACCGCCTCCGGGTGCGAGGAGGCGCTGACCACGGCGTGCACAGAAGGAACCATCTCGCTGGATGACTGCCTGGCGGCTGCCGATAGCGACCAAGCCGCCATTGCTGCCATCGAGGAGGTGTGTGGGCCACACTTTGGGCGCATGCAGGGTGATAGAGGCCGCCACGTGAGCATGGCCATACACCTCGGACCCCTGGGGGGGGGCGCAGGTGGATTGAGGCCGCCATGTGCGCAGGCCATCTCACCTCGGACCACTTGGGTGAGCGCGGAAAGGGGCTGGTGGGACTTTGCAGGAGTCGCGGCGGGTGTGTGACGCGGCTACCCCGACTCCTTCAGGTGCGACTCAGCGTGGGAGAGGCGGCTGGAAGGCAGTGGAGTGAGCTGCTGTGAACCCTTGTCAAGTTCAGGCACAGGTGGAGGTCGCGCCGCAGGTCGCCGATGCGCTTGGTGGACTGATCAGTGGGCGTGTTTTCACGTGGTGGGGTAGGGGAGGGGGAATGCGGGCCATGCTGGGTCGGGACATGCAGAAGACGAATGCGATGCGACGTCTCCGTGCTGCGGAGGAGGCGGGACGTTCCAGTACCTGTCAGCGTCCCAGAGGCTGCTGAAGGACGAGATTGCTCCGAACAACGCTCCCTACAAGCCCAAGGCGACGGCGACGCTGAGTGAGTTGTACACGTACACGGTCTCGCCGGCGCTTCCGGCGGGCATGCGCTTTGATGAGGCGCGGGGTGTGATAGGCGGCACACCGACAGTAAGCCAGGGCAACACGTCGTACACGGTGTCAGTGCAGTGCCAGAATGCCGAAGTGGAGCGGCAGGAGGCCACGGTGTGGATCATGGTGGAGGACACCCTTTCTCTGCAGGTGAGGCAACATTGCCAGCGCCTCCTCAGGCATGGCGGGCAGCAGGGGGCAGAGAGGGGGGGCGGGTGAGGGGAGCGGAGTGCGCGGAGAGGCTGGGTGGGCATTGGTCGCTTTTCGTTCGGCAGTCTCGTTGCAGAATGGAGTTAGTGATGAGGCGCGTTTGCCGGGAAGATACCTCCTCAGAGGAGGGGGTGCTTGAAAAGCCCCCTAAAAGCAAACACATCTTCGGTGCTCTGCAAGCGGGGGTGCCACAGAGTGAGCCCGGCTGCAAGTGCTGTGACCTACGTGCAAGTTCCTGTACCCAACTGGTAAAGTTCGAGTGCTGCTGGAGGTGTCGTAGCGATGTCGCGAATATGGTGCGGGGAGAAGGGGGGCTCCAGCAAAAGAGGAAAGTGACCGCTGGGACGTGGGAGCGGAGGGTGGGTGAAGGTCGGCACGAGATACTGGCGGTGTGAGTGGTGCGAGCTGCGGCTGCGGTGAGAGGGCGCGTGCCGGTGGCCTGCTGGGCGCGGCTTGAGATGGATGCGGCTCACAGTGGGAGGATGGGGCTTGCGGGAGGAGGGGCACGCACAGGATCGGCGGCGGCTGACCGCAGATCGGTTTATCCAGATGTTTTGGTCGTACCGCGTGGAGGGGGAGGGCACGGAGTACGTGGTGGACGAGGTGATGACGAAGGGTGTATTTGCAAACCCGGAGCTGCCTCAAGCTGAGAACCCCATCGTGTGGGATGTGCTGGAGACCGGGGCGTGGACACCCTACGACCACGTCGTGGAGTACACGTACCTGCTGGACCCCACAAAGAATACCGGGATCCTGGAGTTCACTCACCGTGAGGTGATCACGCCGAGCTGGTCCGAGGATATGCGCACCTTCAGGTGCGGCGGGCAGGGTGCGTGGGTGGGTGTTCTTGGTGTTCCCCCTGAATGCTTCTCACTCCACTGGGATGATGGGGAGCTGGCTTTTGTCGGCGGATCTCATGCGGTGCAGTGGGTGGGTCTGGTGTGTGGGAGAAGGGTGGTGGCGCGTGCGTCGGTGAGGATGGAGGGGAATTGGGGCGGGGGCAGGTACAACCTGTCACACGTGATGGTGATCACGCAAGCGGATACCGGAGCAAGGTCGGTGGTGGAGGAGACGACGTACCACGAGGAGCTGAGCTTTGCGGAGGGGTCGGACCGGGTGGAGCGGCTGTACACCGACCTGTCCACCTTCATGGAGCAGGGAGGCGCCAGCGCGCTGCCGGCGCAGTATGTGTGTGAGACGGTGGCGGAGTACTGCGGGCTGGAGGCGCAGGGCCAAAACTGGGCGGACACGGCGTACTCCTCTGTGGAGGACTGCGTGGGGTTCATGACGGAGCGCTCGACGTGCTCGGTGGAGTTCCCGCTGCAAGGGGACACCCAGGCATGCCGCGAGCTTCACATGTTCAACGCCTTGAACTTCCCAGAGGTGAGCCCCGCCCCCACCTTACAGGCGCACGAGCCCCCCTCCTCAGAGTGGCACATGACGCTGTCACAGTCGTTCGATTTTTTTCTTTTTTCTTTTCATAGGGCGTGATGGGTGAGGGGCGGGGTGGGGGTGGTGGGGCAGGCGCACTGCAACCACACCGGGAGGTTCAGCTCGCGCTGTCGGGAGCAAGCGGACGACCCGTGCGTGTACAGAGATGGTGGCACGGACGGCGCCCACCCGCTCTGTGCGTGTTCGGTGTCCCTGACCGACGACGGGTGCGAGGAGGCGCTGACCGCGGCGTGCATAGACGGCACCATCGCACTGGATGACTGCCTGGGGGCTAACGATGATGACCAAGCCGCCATTGCTGCCATCGTGGAGGTGTGTGGCCCACACTTTGGGCGCATGCAGGGTGATAGAGGCCGCCACGTGAGCATGGCCATACACCTCGGACCCCTGGGGGGTGCGCAGGTGGATTGAGGGCGCCACGTGAGCAGGCCATCTCACCTCGGACCACTTGGGTGAGCGCAGAAAGGGGCTGGTGGGACTTTGCAGGAGTCGCGGCGGGTGTGTGACGCGGCTACCCCGACTCCTTCAGGTGCGACTCAGCGTGGGAGAGGCGGCTGGAAGGCAGTGGAGTGAGCTGCTGTGAACCCTCGTCAAGTTCAGGCACAGGTGGAGGTCGCGCCGCAGGTCGTTTATGCGCTTGGTGGACTGATCAGTGGGCGTGTTTTCACGTGGAGGGGTAGGGGAGGGGGAATGCGGGCCATGCCGGGTCGGGACATGCAGAAGACGAATGCGATGCGACATCTCCGTGCTGCGGAGGAGGCGGGACGTTCCAGTACCTGTCAGCGTCCCAGAGGCTGCTGAAGGACGAGATTGCTCCGAACAACGCTCCATACAAGCCCAATGCGACGGCGACGCTGAGTGACTTGTACTCGTACACGGTCTCGCCGGCGCTTCCAGCGGGCATGCACTTTGACGAGGCGCGGGGTGTGATAGGCGGGGCACCGACAGTGAGCCAGGGCAACAAGTCGTACACGGTGTCAGTGCAGTGCCAGAATGCCGAGGTGGAGCGGCAGGAGGCCACGGTGTGGATCATGGTGGAGGACACCCTTTCTCTGCAGGTGAGGCATCATCGCCAGCGCCTCCTCAGGCAGCAGGGGGCAGCAGGGGGCAGAGAGGGGGGGCGGGTGAGGGGAGCGGAGCGCGCGGAGAGGCTGGGTGGGCATTGGTAGCTGTTCGTTCGGAAGTCTCGTTGCAGGAAGGAGTTGTTGATGCCGCGTTTGC